>OVBI01003274.1:2300-13503 GCA_900406495.1 Sisymbrium altissimum
GGCTCGTGGGCCCCACCCCTATCCGACGGTCGGTGCATTAACCGGGAGGCTCGAAAGTCATGAAATACTGTCCCTGCAATCACCACATGACCGTTCCCCGTGTTTTGGCCTCACTCACACGGTTCCGCGAATCACTTCCCGGTATTAAATCAAAGGAAAACAAAAGGAAAAACAATAATTCTTCTCCAGCTATCTTGATGCTTGCTTCATTTGACGTATGAATGAATCATTGTTGAACCAAAAGCTCCAATATGTTATTTGAAGATTAAAGTTTATGGGTGTAAGAAAATTGAATAAGGATGTTTTATTGATGATAAAAAAAGAATCGAAATACAAAGGAGTTGAGATTGGCCTCGTCGAGATAAGTGATGTCAATCTTAGCTTTTGCTGTTATTTTTCTTAAGAATGTAATGTGTGTCTGATCTAGGACGAGGTATTCTATTTATATCCCTCCGGATCGGCAAAGGTTTCCTGTTTTGATATGGAAACCTTCCTTTTACTTCAGGATCCTTCATTTTCTTTCGGGATTCCCTTTTATCCACAGACCGCCTCGGCAGTTTCGTAAATTGTTTTGTGCTGAGGTGAGTTGGACTCGAAATTCAAATATGAAATAGAGCCGTTGCGAATTCAGGATGGGCTTTTTGGGTGGTGTTAACCAGACCCCCAACAGTATGTCCCACCGGCTTGCTGAGCGAGACTCAGCGATTGAGCTCGGCGAGCAGAACATGACTTTGGTCCAAAAGAATTCGCATCGCCATGTTTCCCAATGAATGCATCGAGGACTCTGTAGGAAATGCGAAACATCTCGTGTTGCTGAAACGTGTCCAGATAAGACAGAATCTTTCTTGGTAACCTGAAATGTCCCTTCATTTATGGCATGTTGAGCAGTCGGCGTGGTTTGACGAGGCGCGAGAACCAAGGGTAATGATTATTGATTATTGAAAATAGTTATTGCTCTCTTGAAAAAGATTCGCACCACAATGGGAAGATGCACACGTGGGCAGTGATGATGACTCCTCGATTTCCGCGATTCTCTTGCTTATAAATAGCAAGCCACTCTCCTTCCTTCATTTCTTTACTCCTTTCTCTTTTTTCAGGTACACAATTTTTCTCTCCCTGTGTTCTTCGTATTCTTCATTTTCTTCCATTTTTCGATTCGAATTTTTCCTTCTGTTGCATTCCGAATCATTCTCCGAGGGTTTCTGCTACATTCCCTACAATCCTGTGCTATCGCTGCCGCGCTTGCCCCGGAGTTCATCGATTCTGTGACAGTTTTGCGGTCCAGATTTGCGGAAGTTCTTCAGAATTCATCGCGATTTGCTGAGATGTTTCCATCTTAGATCTTCAAAATGGCAGACCTAGAGGAAAATATTGTTATCGATTCTGATCCGACGACGCCGACGAGTTCTGGCAGCGGCAGAGTACCAAGTGAGGATTCGAGCATTGGGGGATCTGCTGCGGCGCGTAGTTCCGAGGCCGATAGTTCGGGCGAGAACGACGAGGCCGGGAACATCGTCATTTTTGACCCGTACAACGTGTCAAAGCAGAAAAGGGGGCACAAGAATCCGAGGTTCGCCGGAAACGTCTTCAATGTGTGCGCGTCGAAGTTGACGAGGCGGACCCTGCACTCCTTGAATACGTACTTCAAGTTCAAGGGGAACTTGACATTTATTCTCCAGACGGTTACTTTTGCATGCTGGAGTGCTTCTTCACCGAGGCGAATCTGCGGTTCCCTCTGCCGAGGCAGATCATCGAGTATTGCAATCGGCGAGACATTACTTTATCCCAGTTATCGCATGCCAGAGTTCGTGTGCTGACAGCCCTGATCCATCTGGCTGCGAAGGAGGATCTCCCGATGTGCGTCAGAATGATGGAAGAGCTGTCGTCGATTAGAAAAAGTCTGGGGACGCGGAGCGTCGGTTCATTCTACATTCAGCCGTGGAAAAATTTGAATATAGTCATCAGGAAGTCGACGTCGAAAGTACACGATTGGCGCGACTACTATTTCTTCGTGAAGAAGGACATACACTCCATGGCCAATCCCGCCTTACCGACCCGGGTCGAATGGAACATAGCGATGGGTAGATGTTTAGATTGCCAGATGCCGTGTCAAACTTAGATGAAATCGTTACTAACGATGTGATTTGTCTTTGCAGATCCGACGCTGCCGATTTCAGGATTTCCCGAAGGCTATTCTTACGTGTCAACGAGGATCGCTGAGCTAAGTCATCGCGAGTGGCCAGAAGTGTCCGAGGCCAAAGCCAAACGAGCCGGAAGTAAGTTTCTTGAAATTAATTTCCGAGTTCACAGTGTTGCGGAGACTGACCATTCACTTTGCGATTGTGCAGATCGTCAGGAAAAAGAGCCCTCAGCTAAATCCAAGAAGAAAACTTCACAGCCGAAGATGGGGCTCAAGAAGAGGGACTTTACTTCGTTTGCGGAGGAACTTGCCGAGATGATGGTGAAAGCCTCGGGGGGATAAGAAATCCTGATTGTAAGAAAATGCTGCTCCAAAGCAAAGAGACGAGGCGAGCGGGCCTTCTGCAAAGGCAGGCACGATCGGGATCCCTAGAGAAGGAGGGGCTACTGATCCAAAAAGATCAAGGAATGCCGTCCTCAAGCCCATTGGCGTGAAAAGCACCGATCCGAAGGGATCGAAGGAGGCTGTCGTGCAAATGTCAAAGGAGGATGAGACGAAGACGGCGAGCCCGAAAAAAACACTTCCTGGAGAGAGGGCAGCAGGGACGAGTGATGGTTTTGAAGGGAACCGTAAACACCGTGAAGACGCTAAGGTCGAAGGCGAATCTGTCGCGCCAGACTTACGCTCAAACACTGAGGAGGCCGCCGCCTCGAAGAGGGAAGGCAAGAGAATCGTGACCGAGGGTGAAGTGGATCGGCGGGGGGCTGAGGATGTAGCTGTTGGGTTCGAGGCGGAACAGGGCGATTGTACAGATGCCGAGCCCAAGAAAGGCTACAGAAGGGTGCGAGTGCTGAAGCCCTATGCGTTCGAGTGGCGTTGCCATGGTGATGACCCGTTAACGAGCGATCGACAATCCTGCGCCGATCTTATGTGGCGCATGAGAACCAAGCCGATGGAGAAGCCTGAATACACCGAGCTGATTCTTGCCGAGGAGTTCAAAGAAGACGAGCAGAATCACATTCAGGTAAGTATTTTCGATGATGAATTATTGTAGGTTGTCGAGAGGAAGACGCTTTCTGACTTAGTTTTTATTCCGCAGGCTATGAACTCATCCGCACATACGACAAGCAAGTACAACCGATTGCTGAGGAGGGCTCGGAAGAACGAGGAAGAGCTGGCCGAAGAGATCGCCGTTCTTTGGGAGAAGGTGAAATCGGTGGAGAGCCAAGGGGATATCTCGCTGAAGGCCGAGGTGGAAAAACTCCGAGCCGCCAAGGTTAAAGCAGCCGTAGAAAGGCAAAGCTTGAAGGCCTCTAACGACGTCCTCGCAAGGGAGATGAATGTCCTCAGTGCGAAATTGGCCGAAGGTGATGCGGCCAAGGCTGCAGCAATGAAATTCCGAGCCGAGAGTGAGGAGCTCAAAAAGAGGCTTGCCGCGACGGGCAAGATTCAGGAAGAGAAGAAGGCGCTCGAGGTCGCCAAGGAGAAGGTTGAAGCCAAGCTCGCGGCGCAGGTAAAGAAGAATGAGGCCTTGGCGTTTCAGAATGCTACCGACCAGAAGCGGGTGCAGGAGCAGGGAGAGAGAGATAAGGAGCAGGTGGCAGCTGCGTACGCTGCGGTGATAGAGAAGGTCAAGAGCTTTGTCGCGCAAAGATCAGCACGTACCAAAGCACACCGTTGAGTTCGTCAGCCCAGACGCCTTTTTTGCCTCGAGGCGCTTTTTATGACCGTTGAGGATGTTTTGTTAGTGGCCCCGGCTTGTCCACTACCTTTGGGGTATCGTGGAGTGGATTGGTTGAGGCGGATGTTCCACTGACCGCAGAAGTCCTTAAAAGCTTGAAAGTCGAGTTGAGCCCCGTTGTCGGTGACTATTTCATAAGGGAGACCGTGTCGGCATATAATGTACTTCCAGACGAAGTTCTGGACGTCTTTGTCTTTGATGAGTGCGTATGCCTTGCCCTCCACCCACTTAGTGAAATAGTCAGTCATGATGAGGAGGTACTTGCATTGTCGAGAGGCAGGCAGGGGACCGATGATGTTCTATTGCCCAGTGCATGAAAGGGTAAGCCGGGGCGGCGACGAAAAGAAGCTCTGCAGGCTGGTGGATCATTGGTGCGTGCCTCTGGCATTTTTTACATTTAGTAACATATTTCTTACAATCCGCGACCATTGAAGGCCAATCGAAGACGTGGCGACGAATCTGTTTTTCTTTTTGACGACCACGGGGTTGGCCAACCATTCGGGGTATTTGACCTCAGCGATTGATCCGGCTGAAAGAAATTTGTCGACCTCGTCATTGACGGCGCGAGCTCGTTCGAGGCCTAACTTGCATCTCTTCTGCTTGATATGACGAAAAGTGGGGTCGATGTTGAGTTCGTATCTGATAAAGGTCGGGTCGATGCCTTTCATATCCGAGATGGACCACACAAAGGTGTTGATATTTTTGCGTCAGAAGGCAATGAGGTCGTCTTTGAAGAAGGTGGGTAAGTCTGATCTGATGTTGACGCACTTGTCGGGGGTGTCTGGGTCGAAGATGACCTGCTGGGTGAGGCTGTTCTTAGGCTTCTCGTAATAGGCTTCGCGGGGGTCGGCATCGGCGGGTTCGTTGATAGTAAGGATGCACATTTGTTGTTCGAGGATGAAACATGAACGGGCCATGCGCTGGCTGCCGTGGAGGGTGAAGACGCCACTGGGGGTGGGCAACTTTACGCAATGATGGTATGTGGATGAGATTGCCTTCATAGCGTGGAGTCATGGTGTGCCGAGGATGGCGTTGTAGAGGGCTGGTTTGTCGACGACGTCGAACTTGATCCACGTGGACCGCGAGTTTCATTGTGCCGATGATGGTAGTTTTGTCGCTGGCGAAGAAGGTAAGTGTCTTGTTGGCAACTTTGATCATGTCGTTGTTGATTCTCATTCGCATAAGGGTTTTGTGGTAGATCAGGTCGACCGAGCTGCCTGTGTCGACGAGTACTCGTTCGACCTCGTGTTGGCCGATGTAGATTGGGACAACGAGGGGATCGTTATGGGGGGTGTCGAGGCCGATGGCGTCGGCCGCTGAGAATGTGATTTCGGCTAGTCGAGGCTGACCGAGGGGCCAAAGCTGGGCTGTGATGGCCTGTCGTTCGTACTTGCGAATGGAACGGATCGATGCATTACTTGATTACCGCGTTCCCATGATCATGTTGATTTTCTGCTTTTGCGATGGTGGAGGAGGTGGTAATCGGTTCGTGTCGGTGTCGTCAGCGCGGTTCCGTTTCAAGTCATCTCATGGGGGCTTGTCGGGGTTGGTTTCAGTGGATTCGCTCTGCTTGCCCGGCCTGCTGGAGATTCGGCCTAGGAGGGTGATTTTACCCTTTTGGTATTCCATGAGGAGATGTCTGCGGAGGTTGTTGCAATTTTCCGTATTGTGTCCTATGCGTCTCTGATAGTTGCAGAAAACGTCGGGGTCGTTTGGCGGGAGGTCCCGTTTTCAGCTGTTCCAGCCTGGAGAACGGTTGTTGATGTTGTACGATCCGGATTTCTTGGACTTGTCCTCGTAATGCTGTCATGGTTCCGAAGAGTCGTCGCGTGGCTTTTCTTTTGGAGTGCGTCTTCCTCCTCAAACTTCATGTAGGCGACAGCGCGGTGGAGTGCATCTTGTAGAGTGTTGGGTCTATTGAGCTTGAGGTCTTTGTGGAAGTCGCGGGAATATTTGATCCCATGACGAAGAGCAGCTAAGGAGACATCTACCATGACAGAGATGTTGGACACGACGATGCGAAAACGGTTAATGTAGGCGCAGAGAGGCTCTTTGTCTTCCTGAATGCAATTCTAGAGATCGGAACTTGATGCATTCTGGACGATGTACATCGAGTAATTCTTCAGCAAGGCGGTGGAGAGTTCCTAGAAGTTGTTAATGGAGTTGGGTTGAAGGGTCAAGAACCATGTGAGTGCTGGTCCACCCAGGGATTCGACGAAGTATTGGCAGTAGGCAATATCACGTTCGGTGTCTGCGATGCAAGCTCGTCCTAGAGCGATTGTGAAGGCGGTTAAGTGGTGCTGAGGGTTTGTGCCGCCGATGTAAGGTGGTGGAAACTTGATTTTCCCGTGGTCTCGAAGTGGGATGCTGGTGATTTGGTAGGTGAATGGGTTTTGTTGTGTCTGCTCTAGGACACGTTCGATCTCGGGGGCCGAGCTGGTAACATGGTGGATCTGGGAGCCCATGTCGTGGAGTTGACGTCGGAGGAGGTTGAGCTCGTCCGAGGTGGAGGTTGGGGCGTGTTGGTGGTTGTTTGAAAGCTTGGGGTTAGAGCCGCGAGCAGTCGGGGTTATAGGGCTGGATCTAAAGAGGTTTTGGATGATGCCGGCGCGGTTAGTAGTGTGAAAGGAGTTGTCATTCGGTTGCTCTGTATGAGGAGATCAATGGTCTTTGATCTATTGTTGGTGCGCGGTTTGGCGGGCCTGGATTCCGTCGAGATGTTCATGGAGTTGTATTGAGTGCTGTTCCAGCAGGGTTGTCATGGTTGCCGTCAGAGTAGAGGCAATGTCGGTTGTTTCCGCATCGGCGTTTCCTTCGGGGGTGGAGCCAGTTTTGTTTGGTTCGTTGTCGACGTTACTGGTTGGGTTGACGTCGTCATTCCTGGTTTCCTTGTTGTGTTACTCTCTATCGGCGTCCGTTGCGAGTCTTCCGTCGATTGGTCCTCCGGAAGCAGGATTGTTGTGTTCTCTTGAGCGTGTGATGTTAGTTTCCTCCGTCATCACTGGTGATTCAATTCTCTATTCCCCACAGACGGCGCCAATTGTTGAACCAAAAGCTCCCAATATGTTATTTGAAGATTAAGATTTGTGGGGGCAAAAGAATTGAATAAGGATGTTTTATTGATGATCAAAAGAGAATCGAAATACAAAGGAGCTGAGATTAACCTCGTCGAGATGAGCGATGTCAATCTAAGCTTTTGCTGCTAATTCTCTCAAGAATGTAATGTGTGTCTGACCTAGGACGAGGTCCTCTATTTATATCACTCCGGGTCAGCAAAAGTTTCTTGTTTTGATAAGGAAACCTTCTTTTTACTTCGGGATCCTTCCTTTTCCTTCGGGACTCCCTTTTATCCACAGACCGCCTCGGCAGTTTCCTAAATTGTTTGGTGCTGAGCGGGTTGGGCTCGAAATCCAAATATGAAACAGGGCTGTTGCGAATTCTGGATGGACTTTTTGGGTGGTGCTAACCAAACCCCCAACAAAAAATATGTTATCTTATGCCATGGCTGCAGTTACAGAACACGCTTTGTATAAGAAAAAGAAAAACTGTTTTATTTGCGCAATAAAGATAATGTAACATTGGGTTGTAAATACTAGTAGTTCAGATACTTTCTAGGACGTTAAGCATGAATCCTTATATTTCAAACTATCAAGAGATCGTACTACCCCTATGGATCTAGGTCGGCTCTTTAGAAGTTCTTTTCTTGTTTGATATTCATTGTTTTGTCCTCCAGTATCTTGTTTTGTCCTCCGGTATCTTGTTTTCAGCCTCGGCTTGTCTTTCATTGTCCTCCTGATATTTAATAATGAAAGAAGTGCATAACAGATCATATGGAAAATATTTAATAAAAAAAGACATTTGAAATCAAAATTAAATGTCATTAATATTCCTTGGTCCATGATAATAAATGATTGAGAAAAGTTCTCTAAAAAGTGAAATAAGTGTCAAAGGCACGTCCCACTGATACATCAGCAAGCTTAGCTACTATCGTTAATACACTGTATCCATTCATGTGGTAGTTAATGGATATTGTTCTAACGGATTATTTTTCTAAAGAAATTGAAGCTAAATCTTATACGAACGTTAAGGATTCACAAGTGGATCATTATGTGTAGAAGAACATTATCTACTGCTACGGATTCTCCAATGATATTGTGACATATAATGGATCTCAGTTCGTCTCAAACCTATTCGAAGGATTCTATGAAAAGTGGAAGATTCAGCCAAATAAATCAAGCCGAAATACCCATAAGGCAACGTACAAGCTGAAACAACCAACGAAAAAATATTCTGGGGATTAAAAAAGAGGCTGGATGAGAAGAAAGAACGATGGTTAATAAATTATGAGTTCTTTGACCCCATCGCACAACACCGTAAATGGCAGTTGGAGAAATAGTTTTGTGCGCTCGTCAAGTGTGCCGCAAATTTCTTAACGACATCAAGGTTAAAAACAACCATCAAGACAAAGCCCGGCAAAAGACATAAAATGACCATCAAAAACCGAGCAAAAGCATAGTGATAATTGAACTAAACAGCACCAAGTGCTACCCTCCTCCGAGATGTTCTTGTTAGCCCACTCTGCAATGCTCGCAACACTATCATTCGTCCCCGTAAAGTCTATGACACCAATTTCCTTGGATACGCTGTCAACTGAGACATATTGGGAGCAGCAGACCCTTCAAAGATTTTAGCTGAGCCATCAATAATTTAAATTCGTCAGCTTGGCACTCGTTGATGTCGTGAAGACACGCAGCAAGTGAGGCAGCACGAGTCCCTTGCTCCCTGTGCTCCGTTTTCTCCCTTTGAGAGTTTTGAACTTTAGCATTGTCAACAACTTGGTGTCATTGACTTTCCTACTAAGGCTTTGCACCTCGGCCTTCGCCTCTTGAAGAAGACGTCCTTTTTCCCGGAATATTGATTCATATGCTCCAACCCCCTCTATTCACGAGAAAAAGAACTAAAAAGTAAAACAAAATGGCAATAAGCAAATTGTCTCGCACTAAAAGATTATTAACGGAAAATAACTAAAAAAAAGATTTATCCTCTTCCAATAGTGGGCTATATCTGCATATGTCTCTGGAATCGACAATGCTTCCTGATGAGGATGAATATCGGCAGGATCCTTAGTCACTGCAAAGAGGGTAGCAGACCGCTGAGCATCTCTTTGCATGGCCTTAGTCTCAGCAAACGCACAAGGAGGATGATTCGGTTTGTCCACCGAAAGAGGCGACTTGCGAGCTGGGCCTTTATGCTTCTTATCCTTGTGACACTCACTAGGATCATCCTTATTGCTCATGGCTGAGTGTGGTACTTCTGCAACATCTCAGGCAACAGTTCTGCGAAAATCGCGGAACAATGGCTGTTGATGGGTTATACTCAACAACAGCCAGCTTGGTGTCAGGAAGAGCCGAGTTCACCAAAGGAGCTTCCATAACAGCTTTTAGAGGTTCTTAAACTATTAAGACTTCATCAATCCCAACTGGATCAGTCTCTCAATCTTAATCTTGGAACGCTTTTCATCAGCAGCACCAGCAGGAACCAGCTCAGCATCACCAGGAGATGTTCTTGAGGAATGGCTTGATGTCCTTTTTTCTTCCTCACGATTTTGGCCATCTGGTCACAGACATTTTTTTCATGCTTAAATTTTAGAGAGAGAAACTAGAAAGAAGGCAGAGCCTAAAGTACGGAACCGAGAATTGTCAGGATTGAAGCAGTGAAAATCTATTTATAATATATAAAAAATGAGAGTCCCGCTAAAAGAAACTCCTACAACAAAAAGGAAAAGGACATAAATAGTTTTCTGGAAACATATTTCCTTTTCATATATTGAGAAAAAGACTAAGACAATCAGCTTATCTCTCTATCAAATGGGAAAATGGTTTGGCCTCATTTGTTTCCATCTCGAATGACAAAATTCCAGGTTTATAGCGAAAAAATAATATTTCCCGAACCTTTCAGAATGCAAAATATTTGCAACCAAAAGACACCATCGAGGAATGGACGGATCAGAAATTATTTGTGGCACTCTCCCTTGCCTTCTCGAGAGTTCCCTTTGCCTTCGAACAGCTCGGAAACCCTACTTTGATCCATGACCAGCTCTGGATTTTTCCACACTCATCAACGACTCGGCCAGGACATATCATTTAACGGCTAAGGATGGACTATTCCCCATGACTTCTAATGGCTCATGCCCAACCTCGAAAGGAGCAAGCTCAGGATAATTTGCCATCATTGGAAAACAGCTCGGGAAGGGTTGTAGAAATATTTCCCTGCCCATAAATTTGCAGAAAAACCTGAACTATCTTTGGAGAAACTACAGATTTTTTTTAAAAATTCACAAAAAATCTCCACACCAGAACATACCACCAATGGAAGAATGGCATGGGAACTTCTAATGCCCTCCGGATTGCTTGGCAGGGACGTGTCTTTGCCTTCAACCGGCTTGACGGTTTTCCCCAGTTTACATTGGCTTGGAAACTTTACCATGGTCTTCACTGGCTCGAAATTTTTTCTACTCATCAATGACTCGACTGGGACATGCCTTCGTACGGCTCGGCTCGAGAGGAAGTGTAATGACCTTGCCGAGAGCTAAAGCGACCAGAGCGGATCTCGACCGTGGAAACCATCACGCACAAGTTTTAAAATTCTGGGAACCAGCATGGAGCTAGCTAAGGACCTTATGAAGTCAATAAAACAAGAATCGGTTGAAGAAAAATTCGTTTGATACAGATAAAAGTTCGGTGAACCGACTGGTGTGTCTGGAAGGCAGAACGGGCCGTATGAAGGGGTAACCAACTAGATGGTGAGCAAAACACCATGGGAGCTAGGCAATAATTTTTAAATCCTATGAGGAGTGATTCTGATGAATGAAAATCAGAATGGCCCAAGAAAATAAAAAGACCATCCTGTTAGTTCCTGATACTCGAGAAATCAGCCATACAGCGCGACTGGTCGAACCGGGTAATTTTTAATATCTGGCATGTGCATCTCCAATGGCCACGTTCTTTCCTTAGGCATTAAGGGATAGGAATGAAGCTACTGGTGAAGTGTCACGTCCTGAGGAGATAAGCATGGAAGGTTTTATCCATTAACGAAGTGTTGCGTTCTGATTGGCCGTACATGCCGCCTGCTGTGTGTTGATGTCTGGATGGCTGGGAGGAGATAATCATGGACAAATGTTGTCAGACCGTGTGCTGAGAGTCCATTGGCTGTGCATGCCGCCCACAAGGTGTTGTGTTCTAATTGGTCGGATGGAGATAAGAATGGACAGTTGGACTGAATGTGTGCTGAGCTCTTATTGGTTTATCCTGACGTCCATACCT
>OVBI01003275.1:0-13488 GCA_900406495.1 Sisymbrium altissimum
CTTATGTCCGTGGGTATGTTTACCACGACGTTGTCGTAGCAAACCGTAGAAATAAAAGCTACAAACCAGTCATTGCTAATCATTGTAATTATAGCTCCGAATAGCTACGACAGGTGTTGTGGCCCCCTGGTTTCCACGCTAATTTTGTGGCTAATCGTGGCATTGTTTTTCTACGACGCATTCGTGGGAAGTTGTGGCAAGAAGGCTCGGAATAGCTACGTCCCATGTCGTGTCTATGAAGTTGCCACGATACTTTTGTGTCTAATGGTGGCTCGGTATTCATATGACGCGTTCGTGGGAAATCGTGGCA
Organism: Sisymbrium altissimum; assembly: GCA_900406495.1. Taxonomy (NCBI): domain Eukaryota; kingdom Viridiplantae; phylum Streptophyta; class Magnoliopsida; order Brassicales; family Brassicaceae; genus Sisymbrium; species Sisymbrium altissimum. Next base: position 311 of record OVBI01003275.1, read on the forward strand.
AAGTTGCTTCGGATAACCACAACTCTGTATTCGTGGATATATTTACCACAGATAGCTACAATACAGCCACAAATTTTTTGATTTGAAATCTGTAGCGCAATTGTGGCTTTTTGTAGCTGAAATTTTTTTTCCACGGAACATTCGTGGCTAATCCGTAGCAATATCATCATTTTCTTGTAGTGCTTGTTCAACGATTTGCGAGTTCAGCGATTCCTCGGAAAAACTCTCGAAAGACAGTTTTTCTTACTTTCTTTGCAGAGTTATCGACAGAATGGTTCGAAATGAACTTTCTCCGAACTCATATCTAAATATGGAAATTTTTTTTCGATATTTAAATATTTTAATCGTTAATTTCGGAAATGTGGGTTATGACCCCAACAGTAGACGTGTTTGGGAAAATGTCAAGTCTGATAAGTTTAGTCGTCGAGAACTGATCCAAAATTTTGCCGTAGGTGATCGTATTGGAGAACAAGAAATCGGAAGTCTTTTATTACTTGGAGTTCGGAATTTTAATTTGAAGTTTAAAACTTTTCTGACAACCCAGAACTTCTTTATACCCTTTGAGTCCTTTAAAGTTTGGAATTATCGTAAAAACTCGAAACTTCTTCTAAAGCTGGAACTCTTTGCATTCAGAATTCAGAAGTTGTTAATTCTTTTAGATCGAAATGTCAAAGTTTTCGATTTTCGGATTCTCGAAACTGTAAGTGTTAACATTAATAATGATGAGTGTGTATACACTCCCACTCCCACCCCCCTTTTTTTGTTTTGGGGGACAGCTGCACCGAAGTTCGGTTGCCTACATACCTCTTTTCAAGGATCAAGCCGTCTCGTAGTTCAGTCTGTTTTTTTTTTTTTTTTTTGCGGCAAGACTTTCGAGTTGTTCGAAGTTTTAAATTCGAAGTAGTGGCACTGGTTTTATGTTTTTTGGAAATGGGATGGAGACTAAGTCTCCATATCCTGAGCTTGGGATTGCTCAGGTGCATCCTTTGATGCCTTAGGCTCGGAAGTTCTAGCTTCCTGGATCGATGGTTTGGTTGCGGGAACTTCTTGTTGAGTCTCTTTTTCGGAAACTTCCTTGGGAGTTTCTAGGACACGAGCCTGTTTGGTTAGATTTGTATTCTTCCGTTTGGTGGGAGTTTCATCAGAGATTTTGTCGGGAATTTCAGGCATAGAAGGTATGTCAAGGGGATAGCTCGCATGGAGTTTATCCAGGGTATCCCCATGATGACGTTGTAGATAACTGGATGATCAGCTACCACAAAGTTCACAACCTTGGTTACTCCTACTGCCTGGACGGGGAGTCCGATGTTCCCTAAGATCATGGTAGTTTCGCCCGTGAAACCTGTCAAGGGTTTTGGTATAGGCTCGATTTTCGAGAAATCGACGTCCATTCTTCGGAGAGCTTCTCGGAAGATGACATCAACTGAACTTCCAGTGTCGTTTAGGACCCTAGCGACGTTGATGTCGCTTATCACCAGCTGAACCACGAGTGGATCGTTATGAGGATGCTGGATTTTGGTTGCGTCTTCCTCTTCAAAGGGGATTTGGAAGTCATCGCGGGGCGCTGGTTGCGGCCAGCTTTTGGCGGTTTCTGCCTGTGTCTGATAGTCCTTGAGGGCAGAAATGGTGTCTGGGAAATACTGAGATCCGCCCATGATCATGTAAACCTTTCTGCGGCTGTTTGCCCCAGCAGGTTCCTTGTTTCTTCTACCGCGCCTTGGAACTTCCGAGGGAAGTCCTTCTGGAGCCTGACCGGGTTGCTCGTCTGCGGTTTCCTGTTGCTGATCAGCTTCCTCGTCTGTTTCCATCACGAGAAATTTTGCTATATATCTGCAAAATTTTGCAGCTCTGTCGCTCACTCCATCGATCTTTGAGACCACAACTTTGAATCAATCCATGAACTTTTTCAAGGTTTCGTTCTGACCTTGAAAAATCGCCCAGAGATCAGCGTCGGAGGTTGCTTGGTTCATGTACATCGAGTACTGTTTAAGGAACGCCTTGGACAATTGCGAGAAATTGTCGATGGAGTTGCTTTAGAGCTTTGAGAACCACTCGAGGGCATCATCCTTGAGGTTTTCGACAAACAGAAGGTAGTAACCTGCGCCCTCTTCTTCTTTTCTGAACCTCGCACGCCCCATGGCTATCCTAAAGGATGTTAAGTGAGCCTTGGGGTCAGTAGTTCCGTTATAGGATCGGATATTCATCTTCTCCGGATCCGAAGTCTGGTTTTGGTGATTCGGTCCGTGAAAGGGGTTTTCTGAGCCTCTTCGAGGACACGTTCGATTTCGGGGGCATCACTAGTTGCTCAATGGACTTGGTATTTAACCTTCTTCATCTCATCGGCGGTTTGGATCAGCTGTTTGTGTAACTCTTTTAGTTCGCTTTCTCCGACTGCCCACTGAAAATCATCATCGTGTGCTCGATGAGCTTCTTCTCGTTCTCACAAGATAGCGAGACCTTCATCGGTTAGATCATCTTCACGGTCTGAAAGATCTACCACATCCTCGGGTCGAGTGCTATTGTTTTGACCTTCGGAATTAGGGTTTCTCTCAGCGCGTGTTTCGTTGACTACCGCACTAGTAATTGATACGTCTAGGGGGCGACTCAACGGGGGTGCAGCAGTAGGGTTGATCCTGCGAGATGATGTTATTTGGAAATAGCTTCCTCGCAGATCACGCCTCAATGTTTCTGATCCTGTTGGAGTAGCGAAATCGAGACGCTTTCTCAAAAGAGAAGCTCTGGATTCCTTTTCTTTACGGAGATCATCGACCTGTTGAGTTAGGGTCTCCGTAAGTTTCACGTGTTCCTGACTTTTCTTCTCTAGAGCCAGCAAAGAGGATCGAAGCTGAGCTATGGTAGCCGCGTCTGTGCCATCTCCGTCCGGATGTTGAGTAGATTCGACTCCAGCCATAGTTTCGAGGTTTCGATGTAGGGTTTTCGCTTTCGAGAGTAAAGATTTCTCGTATACCCTCCTTCTACCGCCAAATTGTGGAAACCGGAATTCACCTCAATGTATTTTCGGAATGTTAATGTGAGGATCCGAGAATCTTGAGAGAGAAAATGAAAAGTAAAGAGAAAGACGGAAAAGGAAAACTACGACAAAGACGAAAAAAAGAAAAAAGAAATCGAAAAGAAAATGTTATTGATTTTATTGCTAAGTCTCGTATGAGTTCTGAATCGTGTTACAAGATGTAGAAATCGATCCTTATTTATACTAAGACATCCTAAGTCCAAAACAGCCTAAGTTTCGATGTGGAACAAAGGTTATTTCCTTTTTCCACCGACATTTCCATAAATCTTCGAGTAAACTCCAGAATCTTCCGTAAGTCGGTTTTAGCTCTTGTCTGTCCTTCCTTCCAGCTCGGCCCAATTCTGTCCCTCGTCTTCCGGTTTAGCGGTTCAACCGTCTAAGGAGGTTTGCCAGAAGGTATTTGTCGTCGCATGAGCTGGTCCACTGTTTTCTGAAAGGAATGAGAATCAAACTCAGGAATCGATGCAGTGTGCGAAGGTATGATGACATCCATGAGCGATTTGATAAATAAGCAGAGCAGGAAATTGGAATGGAAGAGGAGATCCGGGAGACAAAAAAAATACGCAGAACAAGAATGCAAATAGAACTTGGGAGACTTCAAATGCCATAACTGTAGTTCCGTTTCAACAGCTATGTGGGAAATGTGGAAAGAAGCATACTGGAGAGTGATGGGAGAGGATGTGTTTCCAGTGCAAGCGGCCTAGACATGTTAAGAGAGATTTTCCGCTTGGACAGCAGGATTATGCAGAAACACCTTAGGGCCGAGCGCAGCAGCCAAGGACATAATGTTTCCGGTGTGGACTAACAGGACACATAGCAAGGTATTGTACAACCCCAATGCCAGCAGCAGCAGCCGCACTGTTACCACCACCACCCAAGCGGCAAGGTGGTGGGACCGAGGGTCTATCTAGTTGGCGAACATGAAGGAGCTGAACCGACCACAGGTATGTGTTTCCATCTTTTCTTCTGTTGTGATAAAATTCTTTTGAAAGTAGTACTAGTCCTAGTCCATTAGCTTTGTTCTAGTGAATCTTGTAGGATCGGTTGTAGTTGGGGGAGTAGCTGCCCACACCCGATTCGACACTGGAGCTACACATAGCTTTGTGAGCCCGAGGCTATCAAGCTATTGGACCTTCAAAGGAATTCAATTTAAGGACTACAGGAGTTAAGATGGCCGGAGCAGAGAGAATGGCAAGTTCAGGAATCTACAAAGATGTGTCAGTGCTCCTAAAAAGAGTGAATCTACCAGGGAATTTGATGAAGATAGAGTTGAGCCGTTAAAAAGTGATCTTAGGAATGGATTGGTTAACCCAGCATGAGGCAGTAGTGGAATGTGCCAAGGCATGTGTCCAAATACCCTATAAAGAGGGGAATATTGTTTTCAAAGGATTGAAAACTAGGACTGGGATCTCAATCATTTCAATGTTGAAAGCAGATAAGTTTATTGGAAAGGGGGAATAAAGTATTTTTGGCTACCATAACAATGACGGGAGAAGTAGAAGCCCCGAGTTTTGGTGTCATCCCTGTAGTAGCTGAGTATGCGGACATATTCGAGCCACTACAAGAACCTCCACCAACAAGGGATGATGCTCTCACTATAGAGTTGGAGCCCTGAATGACATACGTCTCACAGGCACCATATTGGTTGGGACCAGCAAAGATGGCTGAGTGAAAAAAAAACAACTGGAGGATCTGGTGGAAAAAGGATTCACCAGACCAAGTAGTTCACCTTAGGGGCACCTGGCATGTTTGTAAAGAAGAAGGATGAAAGTTTCAAGCTGTGCATTGACTACCTGGGATTGAATAAGGTGACTATCAAGAAAAAGTATCCGCTGCCACAAATTGATGAGTTGTTGCATCAGCTGCAAGGATCGTCGTGGTTCTAAAATATAGATTTGGCTTCACGATATCATCAGATTCTGATTGCAGAGGAATATATTCGAAAGACGGCATTCAAAACCCGTTATGGATGTTGGGGTTGAAACCCATATTTCCAGAATTTAACGACTAAAATATTTGAATATTAAAAGAAATTTCCATATTTAGATATAAGATCGGAAAAGTTCGTTTTGAACTATTTTATCGATAAATTTACAGAAAACAAGCGAATAACTGTTTTTTGAGAGTTTTATCGATAAACCGATAAAATCACGATTCATCGAACAAAAGACGATCAGCTGGGCAAGAAAAGGACAGCCAGTTCGGTATCAAGTCCGGCCCAGAATACCGGGCTGGCTGTATCTTTCCAAAATGTCGGCTGATCCTTTCGTCTTTTGGGAAATTTTTCTGATAAACCGACAAAAGTCGCGATTCATCGAACAAAAGATGATCAGCTGGGCAAGACAAGGGCAGCCAGCTCGGTATTAATTCATGCCCAGGATACCGAGGTGGCTGCATCTTTCCAACATGCTCGGCTGATCCTTTCGTCTTTTGGGAAATTTTTCTGATAAACCGACAAAAGTCGCGATTCATCGAACAAAAGATGATCAGCTGGGCAAGACAAGGGCAGCCAGCTCGGTATTAATTCATGCCCAGGATACCGAGGTGGCTGCATCTTTCCAACATGCTCGGCTGATCCTTTCGTCTTTTGGGAAATTTTTCTGATAAACCGACAAAAGTCGCGATTCATCGAACAAAAGATGATCAGCTGGGCAAGACAAGGACAGTCAGGTCGGTATTAAGTCCTTCCCAGGATACCGAGCTAGTGGCATCTTTTCAACATCTTCGACTGATCCTTTCGTCTTTTGCGAGGTTTTTCCGATATACCGATGAAAGTTACGATTTTCCGAGTAAAAGGCAATCAACTAAGCATGAAGGACAGCCAGCTCGGTATTTTGGGCAACCAAGGATACCGAGCTGACTTTCATACCTAGCTGGTTGCTTACCCTGCCAAGTATGTACCACAGAACATCAAGCTGGACAGCACGGAACAGTCAGCTCGGTACCTACTCATGCCAGGATACCAAGCTGGCTGTCATGATGCTTTCAGCTCGGTATCACCTTCCCTCCCGAATACCGAGCTGGCTGTCATAGTTCATCCAGCTTGGTTTATCCTCCCTTTTCCGGATACCAAGCTGATGTTACCTTCCGTGAATACCGAGCTGGCCAGGACATATGTTCAATGATCGAGGTGTATCTTCTATAACACAAAGCTTTTAAGCATGAAATCACTTGGAGAATGTGCTCAGCTCAATAATGAAGCTTCCAGAAGAAGAATTAGATCAAACGGAGCTCGTACGAAGGAGTTATCTCATCTACAAGTTGGGTATTGCAGCCAGCTCGGTAATGGGAATCGTGGAGCAGTCAGCTCGGTATTCCCCTTGCCAGGATACCGATCTGTCTGGCATGATGCAGTCAGCTCGGTTTTATCTTCTCTTCTGTGTACCGAGCTGGCTGTCATCCTTCAAGATACCGAGATGGATGCATCCCGCGAGTCTTTGGAAGATCTCCTCCCATTCTAGATACCGAGCTGGATGCACAATGGGACAGGGAGCAGCCAGCTCGGCATTTTCTGTCACCAAGGGAGATCGAGCTGGCTGTCATCTTCCACCCCGTCTCATTTTTCTTCGTTCTTCATCTTCAAGGTCATTTCGTAAACATGCCGATGTTTTTATAAGTTTCTCAAAACATCGCGATGTTTCGTCTATCGAAGACAATTAAACGTTAACTTAAAAACATACCGAAGAAAACCGCTAAAATGGAAGATGAGGGACAGAATTGGGCCGAGCTGGAAGGAAGGACCGACAAGAGCTAAAACCGACTTGCGGATGATTCTGGAGTTTGCTTGAAGATTTATGGAAATGTTGGTGGAAAAAGGAAAGAACCTTTGTCCCACATCGAAACTTAGGCTGTGTAGGACTTAAGCTGTCTTAGTCAAAATAATGATCGATTTTCACATCTTGTACCACGAATTCAGAATTAATACCAGACTTAGCAATAAAATCAATAACATTCTCTTTTCGGTTTCTTATTTCCTTTTTCGTCTTTGCCCTAGTTTTCCTTTTTCCGATCTTTCTCTTATTTTTCGTTTTCTCTCTCAAAATTCTCGGATCCTCACATTAACTTTTCGAAAATACATTGTGGTGAATTTCGGTTTCCACAATTGGCGATAGAAGGAGGGTATACGAGAAATCTATACTCTCGAAAGCGAAAAGTCTAGATCGAAACCTCGAAACTGTGGCTGGAGATGAACCCCCTGCATCTACTCAGCCGGACGAAGATGGCACAGACGCGGCTACCATAGCTCAGCTTCGATCCTCTGTGCTGTCTCTCGAAAAGAAAAATCAGGAACAGGAGAAGCTTACGGAGACCCTAACTCAACAGGTCGACAATCTCTGTAAAGAAAAGGAATCCGAGCTTCTATTTTGAGAAATTGTCTCCATTTCGCTACTCTAACTGGATTAGGAGCTTTGAGGCGTGATCCGCGAGGAAGTTCCTTCCAAACACCATCATCTCGCAGGATGACCCCTACTGTTGCACCCTTGTTGCACCGCCCCTTAGACGCATCGACTACTAGCACGGTAGTCAACAAAACACGCGGTGAGGGAAACCCTAATTACTAAGGTCAAAATAATAGCACTCGACCCGAGGATGTGGTAGATCTCTTGGACCGTGAAGACGATATAACCGATGAAGAACTTGCTATCTTGTGAGAACGAGAAGAAACTCTTCAAGCACACGATGACGATTTTCAGTGGGCAGTCGGAGAAAGCGAACTAGAAGAGTTACGCAGACATCTGATCCAAACCGCCGAAGAGATGAAGAAGTTTAAATCCCAAGTCCATCGAGCAACTAGTGATGCCCCCAAAATCGAACGTGTCCTCGAAAAGGCTCAGAAAACCCCCTTCACGGACCGAAGCACCAAAACCAGACTTTCGGATCCGGGGAAGATCAATATCAGACCCTATAACAGAACTACTGACCCCAAAGCTCACTTAACATCCTTTAGGATAGCCATGGGGCGTCCGAGGTTCAGAAAAGAAGAAGAGGACTCAGGTTACTGCCTCCTGTTTGTCCAGAATCTCAAGGATGATGCCCTCGAGTGGTTCTCAAAGCACGAAAGGAACTCCATCGACAATTTCTCGCAGTTGTTCAAGGCGTTCCTTAAACAGTTCTCAATGTACATGAACCAAGTAACCTCCGACGCTGATCTCTGGGCGATTTCTCAAGGTCAGAACGAAACTTTGAAAAACTTCATGGATCGATTCAAAGGTGAGGTCTCAAAGATCGACGGAGTGAGCGACAGAGCTGCACTCGAGGCGCTCAAAACTACCATGACCTTAGGGAAGATCCGACTCCCCGTCCAGGCAGGAGGAAAAACCAAGGTCGTGAACTTTGTGGTAGCTGATCATCCAGCTATCTACAATGTCATCATGGGGATACCTTTGATAAACTCCATGAGAGCTATCCCCTCGACATACCATCTATGCCTGAAATTCGCGACGAAATCAGGCATAAAAACCTTTTTGGGAAGCCAAATAGAGTCCGGAGTTTGTTTATTAGCTGAACAAATATTCCGGAAACTTCGAATCTCTGATGAAGCTCCCACGAAACGGAAGAAAACGTAGTTAACCGAACATGCTCCTGTGAAAGAGACTCTCAAAGAATTTTCCGAAAAGGGACTCCCAAGGAAGTTTCTGCAACTGTACCACCGAGTCAGGAAGCTGGAACTTTCGAGCCTGATCCAAAGGCATCAAAGGATGCACCTGAGTAATCCCAAAAAACAAAACAGCGCCATTACTTCCATTTTAAAACTTCGAACAACTCGAAAGTCTTGCCGCTAAAAAAAAAAAAAAAAACGAATCCGAAACAAACTGAACTACAAGACGGTTTAATCCTCGAAAAGAAGTACGTAGGCAACCGACCTTCTGTGCAGCTGTCCCCCAAAACAAAACAAAAAGGAGGGGGGGGGGAGTGGGAGTGTATGCACAGTCATCAGCATTCATGCTAACACTTACAGTTTCGAGAATACAAAAATCAAAAACTTTGACATTTTGATCTAAAAGATTTAACAAGTTCCGAATTCTGAATACAAAGAGTTCCCACTATAGAAGAAGTTTCGAGTTTTTACAATAATTCCGAACTTCAAAAGACTGAAAGGGTCTAAGAAGGCTCTGGGTTTTCAGAAAATTTCTAAACTTCAAGTTAAAATTCCGAACTCCAAACAATAAAGGACTTCCGATTTCTTGTTCTCCAGAACGATCACTCATGACAAACATTCGGATCTGTTCTCGACTACTAAACTTATCAGACTTGACGTTTTCCTAAACACATCTACAAGGTCTCCAATATCCATAAACTTAAAACACCTATCCAACACAATAAGAAACCGGTTTCACTAAACAAACGTGCGACCATTGCTGGCTCCAATGGACAAAACTCATCTCCAACCAACCTTCTATATGGAGGTAAGGTTCAGTAACGTCCATGCATGGACATATAACAGCGCTATATAAGTCAGGTTAGGTATATCCTAACTTAAAATTCGAGAGGTATATCCTGGACGATGTTCTCAGGTTTAACTTTGAGAAGGGCATACCAGAAAGTAAAGACTCGCACTGCCTTAATCTTCATTGCAAACTCGCTAACCCAGTAAGCGCCCAACTTGGCACACTGGTCTTCAACATCTCAGAAACGCAATCTAATATACCACTAGACGAGATTATAAAGTGTTTCAGAAATTCGAAAAACAGGGAGGTAAGTCGAGATAGCGCAACCCCTAAAACCCGACGAACGCATAGCTTAGTTTTCAGACCACAAACCTATCATAAGCCCAGCCAAAACGCTCCCAAGCAGTGCTGGCACAACACCTTCGACATTCTCATAGAAACGCAAACATATTTTAGTCAAACAAAAGCATGACAAGTCTCTGCTGACGAAATATCAACACTAAACACATGACAAACGTTAAGGAAAAACGAGTGAGTATAAAACTTCGAATTACTCTACTCACCTACAGCAAGCAGTCGAAATCCTACCATGCTCTAACCAAAAACGAGCCAACATGAACCTAAAACATGCATAAGGAAACAGTAAAAGTGCATGAAAAAATAAAGGTTCAGTACAACCATCGGGACAACGCCTGGCCACATAAACATGCCCACGCAAAGGGCATACATAATCAAGTCTCCAAATAAAGGATAAATGCCAATAAATTACAAGGTAGGAATCGCCTCAGTCGCGGTCCTCGGATCCCACTTGGGAGACAAACTCCGCAAACTCGGGGTTGTTAACATTCGACACCGACAAGTCGGAGACTCCGAGATCACTCGCCGCCCTCCTCATCGAGTCCGCTCCAAAGACTGGAACGAGCGACTGAGCTAGGGCAGAGGCGACCAGATAGTCCCTTAGCGTCACCATTGTACGCTCAAAGTTGACCTTCATATCAATCGACCTTGCTCTCCCTTCATGGACGATCTTCTTGTAGTCCGCAATCTCGGCTTCATCCCCGCGATCAAGCATGGCGAACAACTCCAAGTTAAACTTCACCGTCTCGGCCAGAATTATCTCTTCTTGAGCCTCCTCTATCTGGTTCACCACAACCATGGCACGATCACCATTAGTGTGGTACTTCCTCACCAAGGATAAACGCTCTTGAACTGCAGCCTTGCGCATCTTTCGATCGTGCACTTTCTTCTCTTCCAAAAGCTCAGTCCTTACGCGGTCAAGTTCCTCAGCATGACCAGCTTTGGCCGCCTCACGCTCATCCCTGAGACGAGTGGCTTCTGCGGTATTCTCCTCAGCCATCCTATTTGATTCCTCGACTTGCTTCATCCAGTACGCGTTCTCCACTTCGTAGCCACTCGCCATATCTGTGATATGGGCCAGGAGCTGCGAAGGAAAACAAGGCAAATTTTGTCGATAAAATCAGAATAATAACTAGAATAATTTAACAGTTTAGATCTTACCCAAAAGCTACGACGAGCCACCTTGCTAAAGGAGTTCTTCTTTCGGAACTCGCTGGTAAAGACAGTATCTATCCCCGGGCGATGGAATGCTCCAAGAAGCTCGCTTGGGTCAATATCCTGACCGCCCATGACGCACTGCAGGACATTGAAATCAAACTCGAGAGCCTTGCTCCCCTTTTTCTTCTTCTTCTTATTCTTGTCCAAAGAAATCGCAGCAGACTTCTCCTCACCTAAGGCAACGCTTTTGCCTTTGTCCGAAGCAGTCTGACATTCATTGGCAATGGGTATCTCTCCCTCCTGAATATCGTCCTAAGGATGAGACTGGGGTACAACTCCCCCAGCCTCCACGAACTCTGTCTCCAACACTTTCATCTGACCGGTCACTGTTCTCGTCTTGATCATCTTCTTCAGAGGGTTGATTGAGTAATCAAACAAATCCAACTCTTTATCTCGTGACCTGGCGGATGCGGCTTGACGTTATGAAAAATGGTCCCAAGGAACTATCTTCGGAGAAATCAATGCAAACTCTGAAAAGGTCCAGTGGAATAGCGTCAAAGTCAGTGCGACCTGCAACACAAGAAAAAAAGACACAATTAGCATTTTAAACAAAGCTCGAACACATGGGTACATCACCAATTTCCCTAGCCAACCAAGAGTTAGCTACCAATGTCCGACCACTGCGTTATCATCTCATTGATAAACCAGGGGTCAACCGAGGATGTGTTGACCTTGACGAAAAAGAAATAGTTGCACCAAGATTCGTCCTTGCTGGGATGCTCAGGGAAATTCATTCTGCCAAGCTTTGGCGTAATATAATACGACATATCCACCATAGTCTTTTTGATGTCAAGAAGCCCAATAAAATCCCATACTCCGATGCGGATGTTACGCTTAAGGCATAGGGTTATCATTCCCACTAGGATCCTTAACCCCCTAGGGGATATCTGACATATCACCAAATTATGCATTGAAAGAAATTGCAGCACTAGTGAGGGGATCGGAAAAGTAAGGAAACAACTATCGAAGTACGATTCGAACACAGTAAAGCAACCAGGAGCAGGTCTATGACAACGATCCCCTGGGCCAGGTACCACAAGTTCAACCCCCTCGGGGAAACGGAACAACGATAGGAGACTTGCCACGCTCTTTTCTCCACACGAGCTCACACCTGTGAACTTGACACGCTTCCTTATCCTAAATTGTGTTAGAGGATCATCGCCAGGAAACCTCTCACGCATCAACTCGGCTTCTTTCTTGATGCAAGACTTAAGCACAAACTTCTCGGCGACACGTGGGACTACAAATAATCCATCGTGTTCCTCGAGTTTTACACGGATTCTGGAAGAATTCCATGTCGGAACAGAATCTATATAACGAAAGCCGTGCGAACTCTCACAATCGCTGGGCGTGTCACCCTGGTATACCACGGAGGCAATGTCTTCCCAAGGGATGTTGTTTTCCTCAGACAATGGATCAAACGCCATTTCTTCAACGAACTCAGAGGCGTTCTTTGCATTCTTCACGTTTTTCTCAATGAACCTAGAGAGAGAAAGAAGAGAGAAGGGAGAGAGTTTTACCTTAAGAAATGGTGACGCTTGTGAAAATGAAGGAAGGGGAGCTCTTCTTTTATAAAAGGTAAAAACGGGCCCCGTAAACAGTACATAAACAGTACTCGAAAACACTGTTCATCCCGATAAAGCAACAAAATAGACAACAGTTCCCTTCTTCCTATAAAAACTCAGCATGTAGCATGCAAATGCCTTACCATGACAGACAGCTCGGCCTCCGTGGTGTTAGAGTCCGTTTCACGAAACATCCGAAAAACTTATCCTAAACAGTCTTTCGAAAAAAATTTTACAAAAATAATAATAATAATAACATTTCCGGAAACACTTTAAGTTTTTCCTGAAAACATAAGGAATCGAAGAAAGGAACATACAGGCCAGGAGTTGACCGAGCTGGACGGACAACGTGCTACCTACCGTCCAGCTCGGCACCAATTGCCTCCTAAGTTCAGCGTTCAACACATGAACGTCCCTCTCTTGCAGCCAGCTCGGTAGTCATGGTAATCAAGTTGGTTTCGTGCGAAAAACTTCCGAAAAACTTATCTTGAACAGTTTTTTCGAAAAATATTTACAAAAACTATCAAAAATAAAAAAACTTTAACATGAACAGTTTTTCGGAAAGAATTCAAAAAAAAAAAAATATATATATATATATATATAATATAATATAATATA
>OVBI01003276.1:0-13480 GCA_900406495.1 Sisymbrium altissimum
ATCACAACCTAGATGAAGAATTAGTGTTCAGAATCCTTAATTAACCAATCACTTAGCAATCCATAAAATCCCTAATGAGAAACTCTAAACCTAACTAGCAAACTATTCAGATATGGAGATTGAAGCAATAAACATGATTGAATAGAATTGCATATAAGAAATAAGAATAGAATTAATGGAGTTCTGAATATTTTCTGAAGGAGTCTGAATTCTTCTCTTCAAAAGCTCTCTCTAGAATAATGATAAGATAAAGATATGTCTGAACAATGACCTGAAAAACCATAATATAGTCTAAAATATGTCAGGGACTTGTCTTGTAAATATCCAAAATTTCTGGGGCAAAACTTTCTTTTCTCTAAACTTGTCAAAAAGCGTAAGAATCTGTGGTCGCGTCGGGTGGCCATCGGCACCCAGGGCGGGTGGCGATCGGCACTCACCCTAAACATTGACTCCGACTTCATCTCTTCTGCTATTAAGATCCAAATGCTCCCAAATGCTCCAGAATCTTCAATCAAACTCCAAATGTACCTAAACCTGCAAAAGTCTCTAAAAGACGCTAAAGATATTAAAAAGATTCTATATATACAACTTATATTATAATTAAAAACCATAAAAACCATGATATATCAATTTAATGTTTGTTATCTCTAGAGAGCCAACGGGAATGGTATAGAGGCTTCTATTCCGAAAGACGGGGACATTAATGTATCTAACAACGCAGATAATTCGACAGTCAAAACACTTTGAAGCCCTTCTGTTTCTGTACATACTTATCCTAAGTTAAGCCGGTCGGCTCGTATTCTGTAGAGACTATTAAAATGCTCGAATCTCAGGGAGTTAGATGACTTCATAGTTATGTTTCACAGCCAAAATGCATCATTTCTCTGTTCGATTTATTCTACAAAGTAAATAAAAGGGACTATCTGAAGCTAACACAAACTCAGAGAAAAAGGCCGTATTTTAGAAGCACCTAATGAGGGCAACAAAATATTCAACCAAATAGTTAACCAAAAAAACGAGTAATGATAACTAGAGTTTCAACAAATCCCCATTCAGGTTTTGTACTAACACAAGATTCAATTTTAAGAAAGCAACTAAACAGAAACCCATCAAACTCTTCTTCACAAGAAAGCTCTCGTCTGTTTAGTATCCGCCACCATCACCACCTCCTCCATAGCCACCACCACCTCCTCGGTATCCACCACCACCTCCACCTCCGTAACCACCACGTCCACCGTACCGGGGAGTACTTGGTCTTTCGTTAGCAACATTCACTCGAATGTTACGACCATTCACATCCTAAAATCACAAAGCCCAAAAGCTTTAAGTTTAACCATAAAAAAAACAATAACCCATTTAAAACGAATAATAACTAATTAAGCATTGAGACAGAGACCTTTCCGTCCATCTCTGAAATGGCAGCATTAGCAGCGGTCTCATCACTGAAGTTAACAAATTCGAAACCCCTTGACCTTCCTGATTCTCTATCAACGATGACTTTAGCTGCAGAAACAAAACCAACACGAATACTATCAACTTTTGTCCATCAATCATAAACTCTTTCACAATGTTAACAAGAATCTTCAACATTAACAATTACGTACTTACCATCAATCACTTCACCGAAGTTAGAGAAAGCTTCCATCAAAGACTTGTCATGAGTGCCCCATGAGAAACCTAAAACCAATTCAATATCACAAAGATTAAACCACTAAGAAACAAAACAAAACTCTCTTTATCTCATAAGAAGAGAAACAAGAGCTGTGAGAAAAGATTTAAGTCAACTATACTTATCGTATTCAGATAGGAGATCGAGTAACACAAGTGACTTGAGATGCAAGAAGATGCTGAAATCGACCATGCCATCTGTGTTCCAAGTCCATCTGTGTTCCAAGTCCATCTGTGTTCCAAGAAAACAAGGTCGAGATACGAGAGTCCAAGTAGTTTCTAAATAAATACGATTCCAATTGTTCCCTCCGAGGGTTAAAGTTTCACGTTTAGATGGTGAAGAGTATTCACAATCTCAAGAGGACCGCAATCCAGGTTAAGGTGGATCAACGAAGGTATCATGAAAAGAGATGATGGAAAAAAGTACTCCAGCTTAGAGAGGCTACTAATATTAGATTAGAGCATACCTTCGAGTTGGTTAGAACGAATATTGAGATCCATGTGAGCTCGTTCAAATTGAGTAGCGACTAAGCTTGCTAGTTGAAAGTATAGGGTAAAGAAGAAATTAACTTCACCAGAAGAAGCACAGATTCTCACAATAATATTCGCAAAACAATACAAAGAAAAGAACTCTTTGCAACGTAACAATATGATATGCCATGGAGAGTGTATGTCACGAAGAAGAAGAGGTTGAGTAATGAGAAGAAAGACGAAGTTGAGAGATCGAGCGAAGAAGTGTGAAGTAGTGGGCCTAATATAGTGGGCTTTACGTTGTATTGTTGTAAGGGCCTTAAGTATAAAAGGATCCGTAGGCTTTTGGGAAAAGAGTACGAAAAGTGTAGAAAGAGAAGTGGGCTTGTTTTCTCGGGAAGGGGGAATTCAAGATTGGGAATTGACAAACAATTGTTTATATTCTTGTAATTAACAGTGAAGGAATTGCGAGGGTTTTTGGGGTTGACAGGATATTATAGGAGGTTTGTGATGAATTATGGATCCTTAGCAAAGTCACTAACTGAGTTACTTAAAAAGGAGCAATTCTTTTGGTCCCCAGAGGCTCAACAGGCGTTTGAAAAGCTTAAAGCAGCTATGATTTCAGCTCCAGTCCTAACCTTACCAGACTTCAGTCAGATGTTCATCATCGAATCTGATGCATCGGAATATGGGCTAGGTGCGGTTCTCTTGCAAGGCCGACATCCTTTAGCTTACTTCAGCCATGGTCTCTCCAACAAAGAACAGTTAAAACCAGTCTACGAGAGAGAGTTAATGGCAATTGTTATGCCTATTCAAAAATGGCGCCATTATTTGTTGGGCAGAATATTTTTGGTCAGAACTGATCAGCACAGTTTGAAGTATTTTGCTAGAGCAGCGTGAGGTAACATTAGATTATCAGAGATGGTTGACTCGGATTATGGGATATGACTTCGACATTGAGTACAAAGTTGGCAGTGAAAATCGTGTGGCTGATGGGTTGTCTCAAATTGTCAACGTTCCTGAAGTTTTCGACTTCTCTGTTAGCTTTGACGATCCCTACGTCCCTTCAGCTACAGGATTTGTTTACTGAGATTGACAATAGTGCTGAAATTCAGGAGCTAATTCAGAAGGTAACCATGGGCGACGAGGTTAAGGTGGAGTTTGCAATAAAGGAGGGTCGTTTGTTTTACAAGAATAGACTGGTGTTGCCGAATGATTCTTCTCATATTCCGCTGATGAGACAGAAAATTCAGCAGTATGTCGCGGCTTGTACTATTTATCAAACACACAAATATTCCACTTTGTCTCCGGCGGGGTTGCTTCAACCCATTGAGATACCGCAACACATCTGGAAGGACATTTCAATGGACTTTATCGAGGGTTTACCATTGTCCAATGGCGTTAATGTGATATTTGTGGTTGTGGACAGGTTGAGCAAGTACAGCCATTTTCTGGGTCTTAAGCATCCCTTTACTGCTGTCGATGTGGCTCATAAGTTTGTGCAGGAAGTGATCCGCTTACATGGTTATCCTAAGTCGATTATTTCGGACAGAGATAAAATCTTTCTCAGCAGTTTTTGGAAGGAAACATTCAAAGCTTCAGGGATTACGTTGCGTTTTAGTACAGCTTTCCACCCACAATCTTATGAGAAGACAGAGGTTCTAAATCGATGTTTGGAAACGTTCCTGCGTTGTTTTGCTTCTGCACATCCTAAGACTTGGGCGAAGTTTCTTCCTTGGGCAGAATTATGGTACAATACATCCTTCCATATGGCTACACAATGTACTCCATTCAAATTGGTGTATGGACGTGATCCTCCAAGACTTTTGACTTATGAAAAGGGCTCTACGGCAAACTTTGAGTTGGG
Source organism: Sisymbrium altissimum (assembly GCA_900406495.1). Classification (NCBI taxonomy): domain Eukaryota; kingdom Viridiplantae; phylum Streptophyta; class Magnoliopsida; order Brassicales; family Brassicaceae; genus Sisymbrium; species Sisymbrium altissimum. The sequence continues at coordinate 4,007 of OVBI01003276.1, forward strand.
AAGAATGTTGGAGGAGCGTGATCTGATGTTATCGGAAGTCAAAGCACATCTTATACAGGCTCAGTCTATTATGAAAAACAATGCGGATAAGCATCGCAGAGATTTGTCTTTTGAAGTTGGTGAGCAAATATATCTGAAACTTATACCATATAGACAACAGTCAGTAAGTCGCCGTATATTTCAGAAGTTGGCTGCACGTTACTATGGGCCGTATGAAGTGTTGGAGCGAATTGGGAAGGTGGCCTATCGGTTAAGATTGTAATTGTAACTCAAAGAACACAAATGCACTGAATGATCTGCTTTATTCACAAGTCTTCCAATGCCTTTTATAGTTAATACAACTAAAGCAAATAACTGAAACACGAAAAAAAACGGACACGAGCTCAACTAGCCCAACTACAAGATATTGAACCGCTAACAGAATTGACTCAGCAAACTAGTGAGACCACGTCTCTTATTACTAACGAAACAAAGACAAGACTTAAAATACAACATACCCTCCCTTGAACTGAAGCTCCTCAAGCGTTCAGTTCATAATACCCATTCCAAATGCTTCCCGAATTCTTTGAAACGTCACCATCTTCAGTATTGCAGTAAACGAGCTTGATGACACCTTCTTTGGTCAAATCCCTCAGAAAATGGTAGCGTACCCTTATGTGTTTGGACCTTCCGTGCATTACTGCATTTTTAGACAACTTAATGGTGGAAGTATTGTCGCATAACAATACCATCTCATCGTCTTGTTTATGTCCGATTTCCTTCAGAACCATTCTCATCCAAATGGCTTGACACGCACAGGTTGCTGCAGCAACATACTCTGCTTCAGTGGTTGACAATGTCACAATGGGTTGCTTCCGCGACGACCATGCAACAGCACCACCACTGAGCAAGAAAACATATCCCGAAGTACTTCTGCTGTCGTCTATATCCCCTGCATAGTCGCTATCTGTATACCCTACAAGCTCTCTTCTTCCTTCTTTGTTGTACCAAATTCCATAGTCCATTGTTCCCTTCAGATATCGCATGATTCTTTTCACTGCTGCAAAGTGAGTTTGAGTGGGATTAGCCATGAAACGACTGATGAGACTCACTACGAACATGAGATCAGGACGTGTTGAAGTAAGATACATCAAGCTTCCCACCATCTGTTTGTAGAGAGTAGAATCAACCTTCACGCCTGCATCATCTCGACCAATCTTCTGTCCAGGAACAATTGGATTGCTCACAACATTGAAATTTTGCATTCCGAACCTTTCAATCACCTCTGCTGCATACTTTCTTTGACAGATAAAAATACCATCAGCCTCCTAAACAACTTCTATACCCAGAAAGTACCTCATTTTTCCCAAGTCCATCATATCAAATTCTCTTTTCATGGATTCTTTAAACTCATTCAACAGTTCATCTTCATTGCCAGTAAACAAAAGATCATAAACGTAGATACTGACAATCAGAATGTTACCTCCCCTACGCTTGATAAATAAGGTTTGCTCACTCGAGCTGCTCTCAAAGCCTTCCTTGATGAAGTAACCCTCTATGCGACTGAACCAAGCTTTTGGTGCTTGTTTAAGCCCGTAAAGAGCCTTATGAAGCTTATAGACCAAGTGTTCCTTTCCTACTGCTTTGTAGCCTTCCGGTTGCTCTACATAGACGTCCTCCTTTAATTCGCCATGTAGGAAGGCTGACTTAACATCCAACTGAAAGATACCCCAACCCCTTTGCGCTGCAAGAGCAATGATCATCCTTACAGTGTCCATGCGAGCCACCGGAGCGAACACTTCTGTATAGTCAATTCCATATTCTTGAGCATAGCCTTTTACCACTAACCTGGCTTTGAGCTTGTCAACCTCTCCCAATTCATTCAGCTTCGTCTTATATATCCATTTCACACCAATTGCTTTGGCACCATCTGGAAGTTCCATCAGAGACCACGTCTGATTTCTTTCGATCGAACTCATCTCAGTATTAATCGCTCCTTTCCATCTCTCATCCCTTGCTCCCTCTTGAAAGTTTGTAGGGTCTGTAATCACCAAGTAAGCCAGATTTTCAGGCTCAATACCCTCTGATTCCGCCATATTTGCTTCTGTATCAGATAACTCTTCTCCAGAAGTGTAGTCGTCTGTCCAGACTGGTGGTTTTCTTGTCCTGCCTGCAATTGACGAAGACACTTCTGTTTGACGGATATTTGACATAGGTTGACCCTGATTTCTTTCCTCTTCTGTTTCTTCTGTTTTGATTTCTTCTTCTTCATCTCTGTTCTCGGGACTTTTATGATCGACAGAGTAGCTGACATCCCAATCCCATTTCTTTTCTTCTTCGAAGATCACGTCTCGGCTAATGTGAACTTTCTTCTCTGTTGGATCAAACATTTTGAATGCCTTAGACTCACTGCTGTAGCCAACCAAACACATTTCACGCTCTTATCATCAAGTTTGGTCCTTTTGACGTCCGGAACATGCACATACTTAATGCAGCCAAAGATTCTGAAGTGCTCAACTGATGGTTTGTTTCCGCTCCATGCTTCCTCTGGGGTCATGTCTTTCACGATCAAGGTAGGAGACCTGTTAAGAACATGATTCACCCACTGTACTGCATCTGGCCAGAAGCTCCTAGGCATTTCCTTCTCTGAGAGAATGGCTCTCACCATATTCATAATGGTTCGATTTTTACGTTCAGCAACACCATTTTGCTGTGGAGTGTAAGCAGTGGTCAATTGCTGCCTGATCCCATGCTCCCTACAATATTCTTTGAACTCACTGGAATTATACTCCCCTCCTCTATCCGTTCTCAAACCCTTGATGAATAGCCCAGTCCGCTTCTCCACAAACGTCTTGAATTGTTTGAAAGTCTGGAATGCTTCTGATTTTTCCAACACAAAATATATCCAAGTCTTTCGTGAGAAATCATCTATGAAGCTTATCAGGTACCTTTTCTTGCTATTAGATGGTGGATTGATCGGTCCGCGTAAATCAGAGTGAATGAGTTGCAGTTTCTCGCTTGATCTCCACTTGCTCTGCTTTGGAAAGGACACTCGATGCTGTTTTCCTTTGACACATGCTTTGCAAGTCGTCTTCACTTGTCCAAGTTCTGGTAGACCAGTGACCATCTCTTTGTTGCGTAAGGTGAGAAGACCTTTGTGACTCAGATGACCGCACCGGTGATGCCACAAGTCGGCTTTGTCAGAAGTATCAACCTGCAGACACCTTTCTTCCTTTGACTTTCCATCATTTGATTCTCCAAGCAAGATAAACATGTGATTTGCACTCATCACTGATTCTGCAATCTTGCCTTTCGTAGGGTGAAAATGCTACATGTCTTCTGGTCTCCTCCTTTAAACAGCACATCTAACCCCTTTTCTTGAAGTTGTCCAACGCTCAACAAGTTGTTTTTCAGTTCAGGAACGTAATAAACATCATTTATCACATAGCTTATTCCTTTAAGCACGATTCTCACCACTCCTTTTCCACCGACCATCAGCTTGTGATTGTTTCCAAGCTTGACGTTGTGAGTGAACTGAGTATTGAGGCTGGAGAACATGCCTCGATCCCCACACATGTGGTTTGAACAGCCAGAGTCCACGAACCAAGCATCACCTCTTTTTGTTCCCTGAAACTCCACATGTGCCATTAGCAAGACTTCCTCTTTCTCCTCTATCTCTGCGTAATGAGCCCCATTGTTTCCATTTGGACATTCATATTGAAAATGTCCCAGATTATAACACCGATAGCATTCAATGACAGCCTTATTGAATGAGCATCCTCTTCTTCTGCCTCTTCCTCTGTACGAGCCTCTGCCCCTACCTCTCACATTGAGAGCTTGATCCTCCTCTTCGTAACTGCTCTTTCTGAATTTCTTCTCATGCACAGATAGAGAGCTTTGCAGTTCATCCACCGTCATGTTCCTAGTATCATTGGACTCTTCAATGGACACCACAACATATGTGAACTTGTCAGTCAGAGTCCGTAGGATCTTTTCAACAATCTTTGAATCCGGCATGTCTTCTCCGTTGCTTCTCATCTTGTTTGAGACTGCCATTACTCTCCCGAAGTAATCATCAATTGTCTCATCACTTTTCATTGCAATGATTTCAAAATCTCTCCTCAAGGTCTGGAGAAGGGATCTCTTCACTCTTTCGTTCCCTCCATATTTTCCTTTCATTGAATCCCAGACGATCTTGGATGTCCTTCGATCCAAAATCTGCTGAAACACCACCCGATCAAGTGCCTGGAACAGATAGTGTTTCACTTGATGATCCTTCATCTTGAGTTCATCGAGTTGTTTCTGCTGCGCTGCAGTAACCTCAACTCCCGCCGCTGCTTCAGTGAAGCCTTCCTCCACCAAGTTCCACAATCCCTTAGCACGTAAGAGATTCTCCATCAATTCACTCCAATGATCATAATGACTATCAAAGTGGGGAATTTTGGTGAGTGTTTTGTCTTCGCTCATTTTGCTCTTTGATCACTTGATTTGCGTTTGCTCTGATACCAAATGTAATTGTAACTCAGAGAACACAAATGCACTGAATGATCTGCTTTATTCTCAAGTCTTCCAATGCCTTTTATAGTTAATACAACTGAAGCAAATAACTGAAACACAAAAAGAACGGACACGAGCTCAACTAGCCAAACTACAAGCTATTGAACCGCTAACAGAATTGACTCAGCAAACTAGTGAGACCACGTCTCTTATTACTAACGAAACAAAGACAAGACTTAAAACACAACAAAGATTACCCACGGATTCAAAGATACATCCGTGTTTCATGTGTCTCAACTTAAGTCAGTTGTGGGTCAGGGTCATATGATCACACCGTTGCCACCGTTGTTGTTCACCAATGAGGAACTGATTGTGGAGCCGGAGGATTTAATCGACACTCGTTATGATTCAACGGGTCGCTTGGAGGTGTTGGTTAAATGGCGCAATTTTTTTCCTAGCAGTGAGAACTCCTGGTTAGGGATTAAAGATCTAAAACATCAATTTCCTGCATTTGCGCTTGAGGACAAGCTCGTTCTTCAAACGGAGGGTATTGATATGCCATGGAGAGTGTATGTCATGAAGAAGAAGAAGAGGTTGAGTAATGAGAAGAAAGACGAAGTTAAGAGATCGAGCGAAGTTGTCCAAAACAAAGTGGGGGTTATTGGTTTATGTATTTTAATGGATTTGAAATTCTGAATGAAATCCAGTGTTATTGGTTTCATGATTTTATAATTCATGTTAAAATCATGTTATTGGTTTTATGATTTATAAATCCTAATTAAAATCATGTGTTATTCAATCATACGGATTTATTTATGGATTTGATTTTATAATGAATATGAGTGGATTTGAGTGGATTTATTTGTTAAAAATACAAAAACTAAAATCCGAAGGAAAACCATCGGATTTGTATATATTTATTATTAGATTTGGAAATCAGAATATTTTGCTTAGATTTATAAATCTCATACAGATTTCTAAATCAAAAAATGAATAACACCCCCAAAAACAAAAAAGAGATCGAGCGAAGAAATGTGAAGTAGTGGGCCTAATGTAGTGGGTTTTACGTTGTATTGGTGTAAGGGCCTTAAGTATAAAAGGACCCCGTAGGCTTTTGGGAAAAGGGTACGAAAAGTGTAGAAAGAGAAGTGGGCTTGTTTTCTCGGGAAGGGGGAATTCAAGATTGGGAATTGACGAACAATTGTCTGTATTCTTGTTATTTATCAATAGTACGAGAAGGTTCTATCACAATATCAATTAATATATAAAAATTAAGGTTAAATTTTATAGGAACAATTGGCCAATTGATAAGAATTCAGACCCAAACAAAATTTTTGATAAATCAGTTTCTATACTCAAACAATAAAACTAATTAACCACTTATTATGTCTAAAGTACCCTCACGCTCTCAATCTCTCCAAGTACCGACCACCTAAATAAATGTATATCCCAACATTGATGAAAGCACCTCCTCACTCATTTCTTTTTCTCTTTCTTCCTTTCCATATTGTTGATATTGAATCTATTATTAATTCCTACAACAAATAAAAAGAATAGCAGCAAGCGAGAAGAGAGATACAGAACAGAGAAGAAGCAAACGTGAAGGGGAAGAAGAAGAGTCAACCAAGGAAGGAGAAGAAGTTGACTTGAGTGAATAAAGAAAAGTTGACTTGAGTGAATAAAGAAAAGTTGACCTGAGTTATTCAATGTGGGAGCTTGATCAAATTCTCTTTCGGTAAATTTAGAATTGTCACAGCTTTGAACTTAAACCATTTTTCTATAACAGACAGCGAGACGTTGAAAGTCAAGCTAAATGTCACTCTATACTGGTTCACGCTATTTGGTAGTAAGGAAAATATAACTGATGGTCTCTTATATAGGATGAAATTTTTTTGTTTCTATGTATTTTGTTTATACTACATACGCTGATATTAAAGTTCATATATTTTTATTAATACATATATAGTCAAGCTGAATGGCAATTTTTATAATTACCATGCTACGTAAAATCATAACTCAACAATTATTATTCTAGTTCAATAATATTTTATTTATACATATTTTAATAGCATGTAAAACATTCGTTTACACTTATATATTTTCATGCAATGTGTTTTCTTACACGTCTAACAAATTAAGTTGATGTAGAACATATAAAGCATGCGTGTCGATTGCATGTAATGTTGTTTAAAATTTTTGAGGCTGAGGGACTTGGGAAAGTCACAATGAAGCAAATGGTACAATGAAGCTATGAGTGATTGGTTGAAGCTCAAAGCTTGTGACATAGATCTATTTAATATGTAATTTATATATATCGCAGCATATTCATTTATATACATAGGTCATATACTATGTTTTCGATATAACTTATCATAGTAGAGTGTTAAAAATAATATATATTGACACGTATTATAACTCGAGTTTAATCTGATAATACATAACTTCCTATGAAATTAAGTTGGCATGCATATTAGAAAATATCTATGTATACCATAAAGTAGATTTCTATATATTTTATGTTAGAGGATATTTGGATATTCATATGACGATGATATACACTTCTATGTTAGATTTTGGTAAACATGAATATTAGAGGGTAATCTTTATTAGGCAGCTTAAACTATTTGAAGTTTCCATATGTGAATGTACAAATATAAATATAGCAGTGTAAATATTTCATGTTGCAATCTAGATATACACGTAGCACATCACTTATAATAATATATACATTAAATATTTAATTACATACAATATATATTAACGTAAATATTTAATATCACAATCTACATCTATACGTAACAGACCGCATGCAACAATATATGTATTAAACATTTAATTACATGCAACGTCATTTTGTATCATGTTATCTACCTTTTCACAAATCATCATGCTTATGCTTATGTTACTCAATATATATAAATTATAATTCCTCACACAATGTTTTATGTCCACATATCTCAACACACAATGCTTTATGTCCACATATCTCGACACGTTTTCTCGTTAACATAAATTGGCATTAAATACAAACTCTCATTTATTGCATGATATCAAAAATCTTTCCCACTCGCAGAATCATATATACTCAAGTCTATTCAATCGCCACGTCCTCTTTTTTGGTATCCTTATACTGAAAAACTAAACCAATTTTTCTCTCTCATAAAAAACTAATTTAATTTCAAATTCTTATTTTACACCAAATTCTCCCAATTTTATATCTATATATTTTTATTAAATAAAAAATTAATTTAATATTAAATTAGAAAATTATAATAATAAATATAAATTAAACAATAAAATATATTATAATATATATAAATATTGTTAATTATAAATATAAAAATAATATTTAATAAATATTATAATTTTAAAATTTTAAATTAAAAATCCTCACATTTACCATGGATGAAAAAACTAGTTATTTTAAAAAGGAGATATGAACCAGTCTGCGTTTGAACAACATTGTATTCGCAGGTGAAGAAAAGGAATTTCTAGGTGCAATTACAAGACCGAAAGCTTGGCCTTCTTTCAGGTACTTCTCTATAGAACTTCCTAGAGGCCTTAACAATTTTTTGGACTGGCGTTGTGAACCTCAATCTGCGCTGGCAAACAAAGGAGCTTGTTTGATTGCGATTAGCGTGACCAAGGAGGATCGTTTTCAATCCTACGTCGCTAGAGGACCACCTTTTGGCTTAAGAATTTTTTTGTGCATAGCCAAGAGTCTTTAGGATTGCTTTCTTAGCACCCTCGTTGATTGAATCTCGATCCTTTTATCGGTTTCCTGTCTTGTAACCTACCAACTTTTAATCTAATATATTTCAGTGTTAAAAAAAAAAAAAAAACCAGTCATTTCAATATGAAGTCAGAATATGGCTGATAACGAATCCACAGAATACACCAGGTACATAGGCTATTCCAGCTGCAGTCCAGCTCAATACTTGCTCTTTTTCTTCTTTTTCTTCATCTTCTTGCTCTTTCTTTCTTGCTTCTTCTTCTTCTTCTCCTCCCCCTCCGCTGCAGGTTTCTTGGAGAGGAACACCCCATAGCCCAGGATTCTCTGCGAAAGAAGAACTATTCTGGCTTTGAATCTGAGTACCTTGTGGTATTGGACCTTCGAGCCAGTTTTTAGAGAAGTTCATCCTCGCCAGAAACGTGAGTTTCCCGAGCTCTGGTGGGATTTTCCCGGATAATCTGTTTTCGGATAGGTCTAGTGATTGGAGATTGGTCAAGTTGGAAAGAGATGGTGGAATATGGCCTGTGAAAGCGTTGTTTGACATGTTGAGCACAATCAGTTCCTTGAGAAACCCAATGGATTCAGGAATATTTCCTTCGAATCCGTTGCCGGAGACATCAATCGTTTTATACATTGTGAGAACCCTCCCAATCAGCTTCATCTTTAATCCTTTGATCACCATATCCATATCCTGATAATTACCCTCAATCCTTTGATCACCAAATGCAATATTTTCAACTGATGACATTGTACTCCAACCAGCAAAGTAATCCAGTGGCAAGCCTCCAGCGAAGAAATTTCTCGAAATGTCAAAGATTCGCAGCTTGGGGAAACTCAGAGAACCCCCTGGAGAATATATTGGCCCGTGGAAATTGTTAGAACGAAGGAAAATAAATTGCAAAGCAGGCAACAATCTCAACCAATAAGGAAACGTGTCATTGAACGTGTTGCCTTCAACGTTCAGAAACTCCAGTTGGGTGCAGTTGATGAGAGACTTGGGAAGTTCTCCTGATAACTTATTGTGACCAACATCAAGTGTAACCAAGCCAACGCTGACAGATTCCTCTGGGAAACTACCAGAGAGGCTGTTATTCTGAAGATGCAAGAGTGAAAGAGTAGTATTGAAATTCTCAAAACATCGAGGAATAGAACCGCTGAAGTTGTTGTCGGATAAAATAAGTGTCTCAAGAGAAACCAAGTCGCAGATTGTCATTGGAATCTCTCCTGAAAACCGATTATTGGAGGCTGATAAAAACGTCACAGAC
>OVBI01003277.1:0-13480 GCA_900406495.1 Sisymbrium altissimum
CTTCCGAAAAATTTCCTGTTGTTTCATCCCACCGATTATACATCCACTCTCAAGGATTATAGTTTCCAGATATTTTTTTTTTAAAACAGATTTTTTTTTCCTTCTTTATGAATATATTTTGGCCTGCAAATAAGAGACGTGAGTTGTGGGTATATATAGATTTATTTTGCGACTATTTAGCGATTACAAACTAGTTTAGTCGCAAAAAACGGTTACACCTACCTAAAAATTACATAGAACTTGGTTTCGGTTTGCGACTACATCGCGACTATTTAGCAACTCACCGCATCTAGTTGCTATATAGTTGCTAAAATAGCGACTATGTCTCGACTAATATGTTGCGACTACCAAAGTGTCGCTACTTAGTCGCGAAATAGCGACCCGCCGAATATAATCGCTTTTTAGTCGCAAATTATGCGACTAATTTGCTACTGCAATCTCGCGACTTATAACTAGTCGCTACTTAGTCATTACATGGCGACTAAATTCACTTTTTTTTATTTAGTCGTTATTTAGCGACTATTTAGCTACAACGTCCGTTTAGTCGTAATTTAGTTGCCATGTAGTCGCTATTTAGTCGCTAAATCCAGCGACTACATGTTTAGTCGCTAACTGTAGTCGCAAAAATCGTGTTTTCTTGTAGTGTGCAGATGATACGTAAATATGTTGATATATCGATATTGAAATAGAAAAATAATATTTCTCAAATAATCATTCATCTTAGAAATGACATTTATCACTTTAAATGATTGACAAATGAGAATCTTCATCAAAAGCTATAAATCAAACAACTAAACCCTCAACTAGAGATTGTTCACCAAAATTAACGCTATTTTGCATAAATTTTATAGCAAAACAATCTTAATCAAGAGATATGTTCACATATTCCTCAATCGAATCAAAATCCCAAAAACTCACTGAGTGTCGAATGACAAAAATAAAATTTTCTAAAAGGAAAGAAAGGATACTTTTCTACAATGATAAAAATAGATTTCAAACATAAATCTTTGAAAATAAATGCATGAGCACACAAAGAAAAATTGATCAAGCGGGCTGAAAAAGAAAAATTGATCACTGGATTGAAAATAGCGAGAGAAAGTCCTGCCATTTCGCATCTTCTGTTTGCAGATGATAGTCTTTTTTTCTGTCGCGCGACTAAAGAGGAATGTAATGTGTTTATTGGTATTCTAAGGGACTATGAGAGAGTTTCTGGTCAAAAGATAAATTTTGATAAGTCATCAATTCAATTTGGCCGCAAAGTTGATCTTACGGTACAAGAGGAATTGAAACAAACATTAGGAATCACAAAATTAGGAGGAATGGGAACATACTTAGGCATTCCTAAAGTTTAGGAGGAGCGAAGTCTCAAATATTTGGATTCTTACAAGAGAGACTTTACACTAGGGCAAATGGTTGGACTATCCGGTTCTTAACAAAGGGTGGAAAGGAAATTTTGATTAAATCAGTAGCAACAGCATTACCGACCCATGTTATGTCATGTTTTCGGTTGCCGAAAATGGTTTCAAAGAAACTCACAAGCGTGGTGGCTCAATTTTGGTGGAGTACAGGTACAAATCAGAGAGGTATTCATTGGAAAGCATGGGATAAATTATGCCGAGACAAGTGTGATGGAGGACTTGGTTTTAGAGTTATAGAAGATTTTAACACGGCTTTACTGGCTAAACACTTATGGCGGCTACTCGATCATCCGGAATCTCTTTTCGCAAAGGTTTTTAAGGGACGATATTTTCGATACTCAGATCCTTTAGATCAAATTAAATCATACTCACCGTCTTATGGATGGAGGAGTATTATTTCAGCTAGATCTCTGGTTAAAAAAGGACTAATCAAAAGGGTAGAGGCAGGGACTTCCATCTCCGTATGGAATGATCCCTGGATCCCTGGCCCACGCCCGAGACCAGCTACATGCAAATATAATATTTACCCACCTTTAAGGGTCAGCGATCTGATTGACCCACAGTCACGAACATGGAATTTGCCGTTAGTGGAAGCAATTATTATTCCTGAGGATGCAGCGATTATTAGGAAAATGCCTATTCGACGTTCACTTCGGCAGGATCACTATGGTTGGCATTTCACAAAGACAGGAATATATTCAGTTAAATCGGGATATAGCATCGAACAAAAATATTCGGATACGGGGAACACAATTGAATACTATGGTCCGGATGTTAAACCTTTGTTGGCTCACTCTTGGAGGATAAAATGTCCCCCCAAGATCCGTCATTTTATTTGGCAAGTACTTTCATGATGCATCGCAGTTAATAAAAATTTGAGACATCGTGAAGTTAATTGTGATCCACAGTGCTCACGGTGTGGCGCAGAGGAAGAATCGGTAAATCATGTCTTTTTCGAATGTCCTCCAGCGGTTCAAACGTGGGCAATATCTAAAATTGCCGCGAACCCACGTAGTTTTCCCATGAAATTGGTTTTTGCAAATCTAGATTATCTATTTTGGCGAATTCCAAAAGAGGCTTCTGACAATTATTATCCATGGATTTTATGGTATATTTGGAAGAGTAGGAATGATAAATTGTATAATAACAAAGATTGGACACCGCAAGATATTTTGCATATAGCAGAAACAGAAGGAAGGATATGGGAAGAGGCTCAATTGACAGAAGAAAGAACTAATAAACGAGTTTTAACTCCCCCAACGGAACCCTTGGAGAAAGAGGGTTGGTGGTGTCATGTGGATGGCGCTTGGAAGGATCATCACTCCTTCTCGGGTAATGGCTGGTTTTGTAGTAAAGAGGGTACAACAGAAATTTTGATGGGAGCACGAAATCTAGATTACAGTTTTTCACCCTTACATGCGGAAATGGAGGCTCTGCTTTGGGCTATGGAGTGTGTATCTATATTTCAACGTCAGGTGACTTTTGCGACAGACTGCTCTGAGGTAGTAAAGATGATTTCAAATCCTAACGAGTGGCCTGCTTTTTCACAATATTTGGAAGCTTTCGAAGACTCGAAAGGTTGTTATGAGAATTTCAGGTTGAAACTAGTCCCAAGCGCACAAAATCAAAAGGCGGATAAATTGGCACGGAGTGCTCGAGTCTACCCTACAGCGATGACCTATGTTGATTCAACCCTACCAGTTTGGATCGGTGATTTTTAGATTTTTGATTTAAAGATTGTTGTAAAAAAAAAAAAATGCATGAGCACACATATATTAAGGTGAAGGAGAGACAATTGTAGTCAAACTTTGATTCTAATGTTCCATTTCAGTTAGCTAAATGGGTATTAGCCTTTATCATAAAAGGAATAAAAAAGGTATTTACTTTAAATTTGGAAAATGGTACTTGTAATAGACCTGCGATCGCATGGAGTAAAGTTTTTTATTTTTAAAATTATTTTATCTGAATTTAATATTAAAATAGAGTTATATTATGGTACACGTTTTGAGTTTGAATTACAAATATAGATATTTTGATGTTGAAGAGATATTTATGGGCTGTGAAAAACCAAACGTTTCCAAAAAGCTGAAATAATTTTTTTTTTCTTTTTTTTTCTTTTCTATTTACTCTTCCTTTTCTTTAAAATATTTTTATATTAAATGTACACTATATTCTTTTTTTATATTTTATTTTGATATTTTTCGTTTTTCTGAAAATATATAAAATGAATTTTATCTTTTAATATAAATGATAATATATATTTTTATAATTTGATATATATTTTCATATATTTTAGTTACTTGTAGATAAACTATTGTGGACAAAATTTATAGTATATTGTCAATTTTTTTTCAAAAGATATTTAAGTTTCCTTTTCTTCCTCTCTCAACACACAGACGGAGTCACAACTCTTTTTTATTTCCTTTGTTCGCTTTAACACCTTTTTGCTTATATTTTCAGTCGAAACTGTCCTCTGCCATGACATGTATTTATTTCTTTCCAATCAATATGTATTTAGTTTATGTTTATAATTAAAATTTTCTGTTGGCGGAGATCAATTTAAATGTAATATTTTCCAGGGATTTTAACAAGAAAAACAAAGTGTGAAACATGATCCGAAAAAAGAAAAAAGAAGAAAAATGATGAGAATTTGTTATATCTATTTCAGGTTCTATGTTCAGATATGTTAAAAGATCAAAAGTTGATGAGTGTGATGAAAATAATGATGAGAACCATGCTGCTTTAGAGAATGACAAGGCAGAAAAAACTGTGAATGAAGATAACAAAGAAGAAACTGAGAAGGTATCTGATGATGTCCCAGAAAGTTTTAAAGTTAGAGAGGAAAATGCGGTTTTGGATGTTACTGATCCTGCAAACTGGCGAGACATTGATCAGAGATTAAGAGATTCTTTACTTGAAAAAAGTCCCATGGCAAGACTACACGAGGACTATGATTTTCCAGAGAATGCTTTTGGTAGACATTTTTCTCACATATACTACAAAAGAGAGATGAAAGATGGAGATAAACAAGACCTGAATTGGTTGTTATATTCAAAAGTATCAGATAAAGTATATTGCTTCTATTGTAAGTTGTTTGGTTGAGAACAAGATGCAAATCAGTTGTCAATCAAAGGGTTTAACAATTGGAGGAATATTAGGATAAGACTTTCTCAACATGAAACCAGCCATTGTCACATTGTATATATGAGTAAATGGATGGAATTAGCATTGAGATTGTGAAAGAACCAGACCATTGATAAGTGTCTTTAAGAAGTTAAAAAGGAGAAAAACCATTGGAGAGAAGTTTTGTTGAGAATATTTGCACGGGTGAAAAATCTTTGCAAAACAGAATTTGGCATTTTGTGGAAGAAAGGAGAAGATTGGTCAAAAAAAACTGGAAACGTTTTGAGTTTTATTGAAACGTTTGCAAGAGTTTGATCCATTCATACGGGAGCATATTAGACGGATTCAAGAAGGTGAAACTCACACACTATTTAAGCCACAAAATCCAGAATGAGTTGATATTTATGTTAGGCTCTGAAGTCAAGCGTTTTATCATCCAAAAGATTCAAAAGGCAAAGTATTTTTCGAGTATTCTCGACTGTACTCCTGATAAGAGTTATAAAGAGCAAATGAGTCTTGTTATCAGAAGTGTAGATGTCTCCATAGCTTTGACAAAAGTGGAAGAATTTTTTGTGACGTTCTTAGAAGTCCCTGATAAACCTGGAGGACTTTTTGAGTTGCTTTGTGAAACATTGGTTGGTCTCAATTTGAATATTGATGATGTTAGAGAACAAGGTTATGATAATGGGTCCAATATGAAAGGAAATCACAAAAGAGTACAGAGAAGTTTTCTTGATATTCATTCACAAGCGTTTTATGCGCCATGTGGCTGCCACAATCTTAATTTGGCACTTTCAGATATGGCCAAATCATCAACAAAAACGATTTTATTCTTTGGAATCATCCAGCACCTCTACTGTTTTTTTTTCAGCATCAACAACTAGGTGGGAGTTGTTTAAAGAGACTGTAGGATCTCTCACACTTAAAAAATTATCAAAGACTCGTTGGGAAAGTCGTGTTGAAAGTGTTTAAGTAATTCGATTTCAGGCTCCAAAAATAAGAGATGTTTTGGAGTATTTGGCAGCAACTTATGATGATCATTGAGCTCGATATGATGCAGAAGTTCTCACTTGGAGGATTTGAATTCTTATTTTCTCTGGTTATATGGTATAATCTTTTATTTGCCGTAAATGTAGTGAGTAAGGCAATGCAGTCAGAGAATATTGATACTGAAGTTGCTCTTGTTCAGCTAAATGGGCTAATGTCATATCTCCAAAACTACAGAGAAACTGGTTTTGAAGAAGAAAAAGAAGAAGCAAAAATAATTGCAGAGTATATGGGTATTGAGCCAGTATTTCTTATGAATAGAAAGCGTAACGTTAAAAGGAAGATGCATTTTGATGAAGAATTGGAGGAAAATGATAAAAGCATGATGCTTAGTGAGGAAGAAAAATTTTGAATCGATTTTTTTCATCAGAATCGTGGATCAAGCTATAACATCTCTTCAAGTGAGGTTTGAACAATTTGAGGATTATGAAAAAATATTCGGATTCTTGTTCAGTCTGAAAAAGCTGAGAACAGCAACTAATGATGGTTTAAAAGCATCATGTATGAACCTTGAAACTTCTCTTACATATGGTGAGCATTCAGACGTTGATGGGAATCTTCTATTTCTTGAGATCAAAACTCTAAGAGATCTTCTACCAACTAGGATCACAAAGCCAATCGAAGTGCTAGATTTTTTGAAGGAGTTTGAAGGTTGTTATCCAAATACATGGAAGACAGATAGAGTTATGTTAACTATTCTAATTTCAGTTGTCTCTGCCAAAAGGAGTTTTGCCAAGTTAAAGTTGATCAAATCCTACTTACGATCATCTATGTCTAAAGAAAGGTTGAATGGTTTGGCTATATTATCTATTGAAAGGGATACGGTTAGAAAGCTGGATTATCTAAGTTTGATGAATGATTTTTCTGAGAAAAATGCAAAAAGATCAATTTTTCAGACTAGGCAGTTTTGTTATTGATTTTATATTGTTTTTGTTTTTGCTTTGGAGACTTTAGTGTTTTGGAGACGTTTGTGTTGGAATTTGGAGATGTTGTGTTTTGGAGATGTTTGTGTTTCATTAGATCACTTTGGAGATACTTTTCCATTTGAATGAGTTGTATGTGTTTTCTTCTTTCTGATACTCTGTTTTTGCAGGTGTAAAACAGAGTTTCTAAGAGCTGTATAGAAAAACCATTCGAATGTCTTAAAATATAGGCCCCCGTTTTTTTCTTTGTTTAAAGCCTCATATATATCAGGGCCGCCCTTGATCACATTATGAACATAACTAATATATGTGGATACAACAGTGTGTGTATTAGATCATGTACATGTTGGCATAAATACTGGAATTGGTATCTAAATGCCAATACCTATTAACACATAATGAGTCTATAAGACTTAATTGGAAACTGAATGGAAAGTACGAATGGATGAACTCATCTTATATTTATATATACAAGAGTAAACATATAAGTAAGTAAAATATATCAAAGTTGATATCAAAGATAGAGAAAAAAAATTGTAAGTCATATTATAAAATAAAAAATTATTTTTGGGTATTACAAAGGATAAAAATAATCAAATAAAAACTTGAAGGAAGTTGATAAAGTAAATAATAACTAAAAATGAAACAAAAAAAAAAGAAAAAAAAAAAAGAAACAATTGTGTATGGAAAGAAAAAAAAGTAAAGTTGGTCTTATGATTTTATAAAAAGAAAGGTAAAAATGGATTTCCATGTGCTAAATGACAAGAAAAAAGTATTCTTAGACACGAAAGTTTCTAAATGTGCAATACATAAGTTAATAAAGTGTTTATAGGTGTAATTTTCTCAATCATTTATTCTAGATATTTTTGTTCTTTCAGGTAGGACCGGCTCTGAACATTTGTGTTTAGGTGGCCCAATTAAAAGAATTGTAATTTTTATTTTATTTTTTTAAAAAACTTTATTTTACGATTTAGTTAAGCTATGTTCTATTATTATATATATAAATAAGAGAAATTTAACCACTAAAAAATAATTATAAATTTTTTTAAAAAACTCTATATTTTTTGAACTATTTATGTCATTTTTGTCATATTTATTATTAATTTTTAACAAATTTTAAATATATTCAAATAACTTTTAAAAGCTTATAAAAACTTTTTTAAAACTAGGGGCTTAAAACTAATGTTTCATGTGGCCGATCAGGTAGGTGAAATGTGTTTCTTGAGAAAGCACTTAAGTTCATCGAGACATGTGTATATATATATATAACCAATAGTGGAAGAGAAAACTTTATATTATCATATACATCACCAGTTTTTCACTATTCTCAATATTCTTTCATTTTATTATTGTTTTTTCTTTAAAAAAAAGTTATTATGGAAATGGTTACTTAAGAGTTGAGTAAAATTGCGAATGAGGTTGATTCTGACCAAGATTCGTCCCAAGTGAATAACTAATTAAATAGATTTTTTTCGTCTTAAGGCTACTTGGACCATATCATCATTGCTTAAAGCCCAAAAGGTAATTATACAAAGATTGGTAATACATCCCAATACAGGCCTACATACTATGAAATATTAAAAACAAAATAAAATCAGGCCCAAACTATTTTACATAAAATGCATCCTGAAATCATACCTACCAAGCTTGATCTTCACTGATCCAAATTATGCTGCTGTAAATCCAAAGCTTGCCAGAGAAGACTTGGCTTCAGAAGATCCGATCCATGTATGAACCTTCCTCTTTTAAGATCGCCATCTAGATGAGATTTTAAACCCCCGATCCACCGGAATTCAACTGAAGAAAAGATTGGGACTGAATAGGCCGCAAAACGAGTTGAAACCTAATCAACAGTCTAATCAAAAAACTCGAAAACTCAATTTTATAAGAGAAGACTTTGCCTAAATAACTAAACCAGATTGGAAGCAAAAATTTATATCTCATATAAAATAGAAGCTTCGAGCAGCGAGGAGCAGAGAGATGAAATCTGATCATCAATGGAATAAAAAGAATTACAGCAAAAAGAAAGGAGAAAGGTTCCGATAGCTCAAAAAAATTAAAATCGACAAGCTGAACATACATATCCGAAAAACGGAAGATAAAGCCGATTGGATCCGAAATATTCACAAACAAAACCTAAAAACGAAAGTCCGAATCACCGGCAAAGCCGACGGCCAGAAAAATAGAAACACAAAGTGAAAACTGGAACTTTCTAGAGATAGCTTTTTTTAATTAATTCAACTTATAACATCAATAAATTTCATTAATGAATCTTCTAATAGAATTATTATCGGGCGCTCTCTGTAACTGTTACTCAACTTGTTTGCCAACCAAATTCTTCGAGAGTTTGGCTTCTTATGTTGAACCTGAACCGATCATAAACCAATCAATTCTCCAGTTCAGTAATGATTCTATATTTTCCAACCTTTTACTGTTACGTCTCCCACTTTAAATCACGCAAGAGACTCGAAATCAATCTCCAACATATCTCTTCTTTTCTTGTTTATGAGCGATTCTGATCCCAAACACCAACACCACTCTACACATAAAACCATTACACTCACAAATTTTCTTAAACAATTTTTGGGAATTAAATTTGAAACAGCGCGCATTGTGATCTCCTTGAAACCAAAATGCATTACAGATAGATATAATATAAAATCACGTAGATAAAGTATTAAGAAAAATGTAATTGTTATTTTTAATTAATGAATATAAATTAAAGTGAATGATTATATTTTGACATAAACAATATGTATTTTATGTATAATTTGCTTAATAAATATAAATATATATAATTAATATAAAATTATTTAATTATTTTATAAATTATTAATGACATGTATTTTAATTAGAATTCATAAAATATCATATTTTGTTATAAAGTCATAATGAATAAATTAATATAAGTGATAAAAAACATAACGGTATTACATGTAATTTATCTAATGAATTAAGACTTTTTCATTTAAGATTTAATAAACTCTTTAATGATGACACTTCATCACAACACATATATAATAAGATCATGAAGGTTTTTTTTTTAAATGATCCTCAAACAATATATAAAGGAATATGATTATTATAGTATCATAGTCATCGCTATGATCTCTCACAATCTTACCAGAACTGATCGCGGCTACATACTCGTCGGTAGGACTTCACACAATCTGACATGTTGCATGTAAAACTGGGTAATTGAACGCAAGATTACCAGAATTGATCCCAGCTACATTGGCATTGCTATGACATCTTATTGGCTCCACTATCAGACCCATTGGCGTTGGGTGTGAAGTGGACAGAACATGACTTTGAATCCATCGCTATAAACTCAATCTGATATGTTGGGTGTAAACCCAGGTAATTGGGAGGAACACGATTATAATCCATTGTGGCTACATGTTCGAGTAACTTTGCATTGTATTCTTGGACTTTCACCACCATTGCATTAAGTGATGCTGTGATTATCTCCCCCTTATTAGGGAAAATTATCCAGAATTGCAGTCTCAGATTCGTATATAGTTTGTATACTCCCTTTACGTCCAGATAAAAAAAAAATATCAGGTGATGATGAAATTGGAGATTTCAATCAATCATGTGTTATGGTAAATAATAAGTTAGCAAGATCTACTTTATTTTCTTGGAAAAGATTCTATGGAAAGGGAAAGAAAAAATACTTGAGAGGAAAAATATAAAACAAAATTCTATTGGAAAAGAAAGAAAAGATAGTTGAAAAAGAAAATATAAATCAATAGGAATATCAAGGAGTATTTTAAATCCATTTAAATAATGTAATGACTTGGTTGAGGACTGTTTAATGAATAGAAAGATTGAACAAAAGATGAACAAAATTTCATTTGATGTGTTGAATTAAGGAAAAAAACTATTTCTCTATTAATTTTTATTATATGATAAAATTATAGAACTGATCGATATATCAAAAATGTTAGAAAATGTTTTTGCTTAAATAGTAAATTATTTGAAAAAAAAACAATAAAATTATGGACTCTTAGCTATTACAAAATTTGAGGAACTAATAATTTATTTATTTACTAGAGAATTTTGGATTAAATTAAAAAATTTATTTCTTATCGTAGTTTTGTGTGTTAATGTTATTATTTTGTTGTAAGATGAAGTAGCATAATTTATATTATGTTCTGATTATTTGCATCATATTTTGTATTTATTTTTAATTTTCTATCTCAAACATTTTTCGCATTTTCGTATAAAATAATTTATTTAATTTAACATATTAATATAATTTATTTTATATTTAATCCATTTTCAATTAATTATGTTTTTTATTCATAATTTAACATGTGTGATGTATAAAACTTTTTGATTAAATTTATATTTCCGATCTTAAAAAGTATTACTCTTATTTTTGTAGACATATCTTTAAAATAGAAATTCATCTTCATATCTTATTCCGTTCCAACCTATCCTGCTTCTCTCTCTTTTTCACTTTTTATGTTTTTATTTTCTTTCTTATTTTTTCTTAATCCTGTATTAGAATCACGTTGTGTTACTCAAATAAAACTTTATTTATATTATTGGTTATTGCTTTTTTCTGCTAAATTATCCATTTATTTGTTATCGTATTTTTGTATATTAATGTTATTGCTATGGGGTAATCTTTTTTTATAGAGTGGCATAATTTATGTCTCCTCCTGATCACTTGCATTATATTTTGTATGTGTTTCTAATTTTATATCTCAAATATTTTCCGTGTTTTTCATATAGAACAATTTTCTAATTTAACATATTAATATAATGAAATATTGTCACTTTTTATTTCATTCATTATTTAACATGTGTGATGTATAGAAAAATTGCTTAAATTCATATTTTCAATCTTCAAAAGTATTGCTCTTATTTTTCTCTTTTTAGATATATTTTAAAATAGAAATTCATCTTCTTAACATGTTCCGTTCCAACCTATAATGTTTTTGTCTCTTTTTCATTTATTCTTATGTTTTTATGTTTCTTCATGTTTTTTCTTAATCCCATAGTAAGCTTCACGTATTAATCCAGTAAAATTTATTTATATTATCTTAAAAGTTTTGAGTTTTGTTCTTAAAATTTATTTATATTATCCTAAAAGTTTTGAGCTTTGTTATTAAAATTTATTTATATTATGTTAAAAGTTTTGAGCTTTGTTATTTTTTTTTTACTTTTGTCTTTTCAATTTCCGTTGTGCATTGTTTTTTTTTCTTTTTGTTTTTTTTTTCTAGATTTATGAAATTTTATAAATATAGTTATATAAATTATTTTTTTAGGATATATTTTTCCAAGTTCAAATCAAAAATATTAATATTATTATTTCTTTTCATATTCTACTTAGATGTTATTAATATTTTTCAAAATTGAAAAGGATATAAAATGATGATGAGGTGATGATGATGATGTGTCATAATTTTAGAATATGAGAAGATGAGGTGGCTCCATAAGAAGAGAGGAAATATAACTTTATATATATAGATATATTTCTAAAATGTGGTCACCATTTAATTAATATATATATATATAATACTAAAATATGCTCTCTCTTTTTTTATATAAATAAACTTCTAATCATGTATTATATTATATAAAATGACATTGAATATTAGTGATTTGATTAAATATCATTAAGGATAATTATGGAATATAATATTATTTCTACTAAACATAAACATTATTAAATATGTATCCAAATAATCTAAAAGTAATGAGTATTATTTTTTTCAAGTTAATTAAAATGAAAATCAAAATAAAATCATATATATTAAATTATAAAATCAAATAATCAAATGATAAACCCGTCTGAGTTTTATATTTTGGAAGCGAAAGTTGGAGTTAACAAACCAGAATTGCTTCCAAAACAGGTCACTTATGTCATGGACTTTGTGTTGCTAGTTTCCTCTCTAAAGGGCCAGGTTATATCATTTTTGACAATTGGTTTCCCAGAAACCTCGGGGAATTTAAAAGAGTTCAAGGGAGTCAACTAAATTGTTTTCTCAACTTTCGAAGCTCTATATATACACACGTACATTTGGAATGATTCAATAAGAATTAAAGTATTAATAATGTTTGATGTATACCTATGATTGTTATGATTTTGTTGCCTACACAGTACATATATGACGCTACCAACTTGGCTATACTCCATATATATTCATCGCAAAAAGAAAATATTGCTTGATATAACAGCAGAGGATTTTTAATCATCTATGTTGGTTCCTGTAACGTCACAAGTAACACAGTCTCATATATTTGATTTGATGCCTTCACTCGTTTCTTGCCACTTGGTCTTGGACTTAAATACCTGGGCTAATAGGTTTGACATTGTCTTATGCAGTATAATTCTTCTTTTCTTACGAAATCATTATTTGCGTTGCTTTAAGCTAAAGCTACGGCGGAGTAACCGTGGTCAGAATCAACCTTCACATGCAATCATCGCCGTTTTGTATAATAAAAAGAGTCGATGAATCAGTTGTGATTTGTGTTGCTTGTTTAGGTTTGATTTACTAAAATAAAACCATAACCCTACAACGCCGTCTTCTATTGGAGAAAAAAAACATAGGAGAGTTCTCACTGCAATCATTGTGACAGCCATCACTGGCCCCTGTAATGAAACCATATAGAAGGATTATATTTCATCTTCTTGTTGCAAAAAAATGCAATCTGATTGCAAAGTTTGTATCTATACATGATTTATGGAGAGCCGAGTTGAGGGAGATGGGCAAAAAGAAGGGATGATGCGACTTACATGTTCATCATCAGAGTTATGTTGTCTCCTTAAAGCAAAAACCTTCCTCGAATCCGACATTTGCTCAAGTTAGCACCAACCATTACAAAACACAAATTAAATAAACAAAATACGAAATGTGTGTTATGAAACTGAATGTTTCTGTGTATGTTAATGAATGAATGAGATACATATATATAGTGGTTTACATAACCAAGTAAAAGGAAAACCTAAGATAA
>OVBI01003278.1:0-13480 GCA_900406495.1 Sisymbrium altissimum
CTTCCTATTTATACTTTGATAGTTTTTGTTAGGTAAGATTTTTTTTTTTTTTAAATTAGATAAAGCACATTTTTTAAATGGTATACCTAACTTTTCTTTTTTGATAAAAAAAAAAAGCCAAATACTCATAATATCCACCCAATACACTCCTTTTCTCCTATCCATTTACTGTTCACAGTGGCTTATGAATTTGATTTGCATATTTTGAATCACCTGTGTATTTCAAGTCAGTGTTTATTTTGTGTGTGTGTGGTTCAATTTTATAAAACTTTTCTGAATGGTAACAACTATGCTTTTATTTCACAAGTGGAGGGACCACTGTTAGAACACCTAAAAATACGCTTCCCATTCAAACACAAACTATTTGTTGAACGGTGAAATAATATAAAAAGCGGTGTAAGTAGTAAAATAAAAAATAGATTAAAAAATATTGATAAAAATGATAATACATTTTACAACTGAAATTATTTCAATATATATATCAAATATACAATTTTGCAGTAAAATTTGCAAATTATTACTTAATTAATTATAATAATATTATGTATATATTTTAAGCACTGATGTAATTAAAAACACATTTAAATTTATTAAAGGATAAATATAATTATGTTTTGTTAACATTATAAAAGAAATATTGTACATGAAATATTATAAATGAAATAAATATAAAATAATACATGAAAATGACTGAAACTTCTAATATCCAGAATTTTTATCTTCCTTTAATTAATTTGCAATATATTCTCTGATATTTGCCATTAGATCTCCATCATATACCTCTGCTGCTTCCATATCATCTTGATCAGTTACACTGTTTGAGTTGCTATTCTCTGTATGTCTCATTCTTTCATTGAAATCTTCATCTGAAAAAATTGAAATTCTAATAAAATTATGTAGTCCCATTGTAGCCATTACCACTCTAGGGAACTCACAAAGAATTCTCCACTTTTTCTTCCAAACTCCAAACGTCCTCTGAATAACAGACCGCAAAGAAGCACGCCATCTATTAAACAATTCATGTTTATTCCCCAGAGGATGATTACAGTTAAATTGTGACATATGATACCTTACTATCCTGTATCATGAAGATATGTATGGAGCCTAAAATACTTTTTTTTTATTTGGATAGCCAGAATCCATAACATAGTACTTGTCTGCTGGAGACATTGGAAATTCTGGATCATTTTTTTTGTGTCATCGCAATAACTGCTGTATCATGACACGATCCAGATGCTCCATTCCAAACATATGTGAATAGCATATTTACATCACATATTGCAATGATGTTAAAAGATATTCTATCATGTCGATTATAATACATTCATTCCAATTCAGGTTTCACTTTAACACATAAAAGAACCCCATCCATAGCTTCAACAAATCCAGTAAAATATAGCCCATATCTGTCATCCAATCGCAACCGTTCAGGAATCCTATGTAGTTCTTGTGTTGTTGGAGTTTTAATATAATCATAAGCAAGTAATCCAGTAGCAGTCAGAACTTCAAAAAACTTTCTCTTCACTGTTTCCTGATTTCATCCAAAGCGCAATCCAACATCTCTTTAAACTTCATTGTGCCCACAGATCTAGAGAAACATAGTCACACTCTCTTTGATGCTTACATTCAGTGTTGGTTGTAATCCATAATTGATTTGTAGAATACGACACAATATTGTGAATGCATCAAGGAACATCCGTAGAAAATGTAGATAAGCAGCACTATCTTCATGTAGTCGACACCAAATATTTCTCCATCCTAAACCCAATCTGTTTGGACTGGTCCTCTTTGAAAATATCGTTCATAGTAATTCAATGATGGTTGAATTACGAATTCTTCAAATTGCTCATTTTCCAAATTCGACAACTCAATTCTCTTTTCATAGCTTAGAGTTTGGACACTTACTGATCTTAATTGACAGATGCAAAAAGCCTATTATATAATAAACATGAAATAGAAAGAACATATTATTATTTAAAATTGTGTTGTTTTCTAACATTTATCTAAAAGTTATAGTTAATATAATTAATTCATATAAAATAAATTTGTAATTTAACAAATACCCTTCAGTATTACAAATAAAAATTGTTTGTAAAGTTAAACATTTTATTAACTAAACTAATGGAAAAGTGTTGTGAAATTAATTTTGGTTTTTAATTTTTTTTTAAAAAAAAAATTATTTAATAATTTATTCATATATATAATAAAATATCAACAATATATTTATTAGATGAAAAAGAATATCTATATAGTAATAACAGAAAACTTTATATACTAATACTATATGATAGTTGTCCAGATTTCACAAATAAATTTAAAATTTAATTCAATTTTTCTTTTTGTAATTTTGATAATTTATTTTAAAAAATCATAAGAAACACATTTATATTATAATTAATCAATACTTTTTTAAGAAATAAATTATTTCTAAGTAATTAACTTCAAATGTTATATTATTTTCTTTATTTAATTTCTAAAAAATAATAAATTCATCTAAGGCATTCACGCAATCATAAAAGTCAAAACTACTTGCTTGCTTTACTATCAACATTTGCGNGCATTGCTATAGTAATATTCTTAATTTACTTCAACTTCAAATTGTCTTGAGCTTTTTATAATTTAATATACAAAAAATCACAAAACATTTATATTTTAGTTAATCTAATTAGAGAAAAAACAGGCATATTTTTTAGGTACACTGTTTTAAAAATTGTATTATTTTGAACCTATTTCAGATTACTATAGTAGATTATAAGAAACTTTTATGAATCTTACTAATTTTTATTTTGAAAACTAACATTTTTATTTACAGTTTAAAAACTATGTTTCTTTAAATTTGAAAAGAGTACCCATATATAATTAATCTAATTTTTAATATTTTAATAATATTTAGAATTTGTTTAACATACTAAAAGAATTACATTTACATCATAATTAGTTTAAAATTTTAAAAGAATAATCATATATCATTATCCTAAGTTTTTTAAAATTAATATTCTTTAAAAACAATTTTTAAGTTATTATAATAGTTATATCAATTATAATGTTAAATTATGATTAATAAATATAATTAATTTTAAATAAAAAAAAATAACGAAAACAAAACTTACTTGCTTTCTTCGTGGGAAGAAAAGAGAGGAAAGAGGATAGAGGAAAGAGGAAAGAGAGGAGAGAAGAGAGTGTACAAACTAATATATCAAGTAAGTACATCAAATATATATACTGAAATTTAACTACTATAATATAAATTTTGTTAGATGGAAAATAATTTTACATACATTTTTATCATATTACCATAAATATGCTCATTTTTCTTATCTTCTTACTATTTATAGTGGTTCTATTTTTTTTTTCCATACTTTTAACTTTTTCTACAGTTCTCTGCACCAACTTTGCTGTTTAAAAAGAAACAATTTATAAATTTATGTTTTATGAATGGTGACAAAAAGTAACATGACCCACATGTGTGCAAGACCACCTAAAAACCACACTAAAAACCATTTTTCATTCTATACAAAAGTATAAAAAATGCAAATTAAGAAGTTCAAAATAAATGTTGAATGATAAAATGATAAAAATAGCAGTTCAAATAGTTAAAAAATAAAAAATTTACAAAATATAAAAAATTAGTATTTTAAATAATATAAACAATAGATTAAAGAAGTATATATTGAAAAATGATAATATTTTTTGTGGGAACTAGATTTCGCACAGTGTATTTTCAGTAAGTAAATCGATTGTTAGGTCCCAAAAGTTCTGAAAAGAGAAACCTCATGAAAGATATTAAAGAATTTCCACAAAAGTAAAGATAGATCAAAGAAAGTAAAGATTAACGGAAAAAAAAAAGATAGAGAATTCCCGATGTGGGAGCCTATGTCTTCGCTTTTTCCACCGACTTCAATGAATATTCGAGAATCTTCGGGAATCTTCCATCCAGCTCAGCATTTGTCACTGGCTCAGCGATTTCTTCGGTTTGACTTAAGTCAATGCTTTGTTGTTTTTGGTAGACGATATTTTCCGAAACAACGTGAAGTTCGATTAAAACATCGGGGAGTCTACAGAAACATCGATAAGTCCCGAAAAGCTCTCAAAAGTGTCTAGATGATCGACCAGCTCGGCATAACTCACTGGGGGAGTAAAATTCCGAGCTGGCTTCCTCATGGAGGCATTCACCACCCAGCTCGGCATTTCCTGAAGGGAAAAATGCCGAGCTGGTCTCCAGTTCCCTCTCCTCTCGATTTTGTGCATCCTGCTCGGCATTTTGGGTCACAAAACAGGTCAGCTCAGCATTTTGGATGGACTGATGATGGCATGAGTAACCCAGCTCAGCATTTCCTTGGGCAAGATGAAATGCCGAGCTGGTCCACTGGTTTTGCTGAGCTGGTTGTGTTCCAAAACGAAATGCCTAGCTGGTTGCATATCCAGGGAAAATCAAGAGAAACTAGGACTTGATGATCAGCTGGACACTTCCTGGACAGGCAGAAGACCACCCTGCTCGGAATTTTATGGTGGAGGAGTAAATGCCGAGCTGGTCATGAGCTGATGGTCTTCATTCGGGAAATCGTGACTTTTATCGGTTTTTCGGACAAACCGCTCAGAAAACAGGACGATCAGCTGGGCATCTCGAAGGATGCAAGCCAGCTCGGCATTTTTGGCTGGTCAAAATGCGGAGCTGGTCAGCTCCTCTCTGAAATGCCGAGCTGACAGCATTCTGCTCGAAGAATCTCGACTTTTATCGATTTTTCAGACAAACTGCTCAGAAAACAGAACGATCAGCTGGACATCTCGAAGGATGCAAGCCAGCTCGGAATTTTTGGCTGGAAAAAATGCCGAGCTGGTCAGCTCCTCTCTAAAATGCCGAGTTGACATAAAATTAAAACAAAATAATACATGAAAATGACTGAAATTTTTAATATCCAGTATTTGTATCTTCCCATAATTTATTTGTAATATATTCTCTGATGTTTGCCATAATATCTCCATCTTCTATCTCTTCTACTTCCATATCATTTACATCAGTTGCACCATCTGTTGTTGTTATTTTTTATATGTCCCATTCTTTCGGTGAAATCTTCATCTGGAAAATTTGAAATTCTAATAAAATTATGTAGTCTCATTGTAGTCCTTACCTCTTTTTTTGCACTTCAATATTTATCTAGGGAACTCATAAAGAATCCTCCATTTTTTCTTCCAAACTCCAAATGTCCTCTCAATAACAGACCGCAAAGAAGCATGTCATCTATTAAAAAAAATTATTTTTATTTCTCGGATGATGATTGGTGTTAAATTGTGACATATGATACCTTACTATCATGTTTCGTGAAGATTTGTATGGAGCCAAAAATCCTTTTTTTGTTTGGATAGCCAGAATCCACAACATAATATATATCTGTCGGAAGCATTGGAAATTCAGAATCATTTTCTTGTACCATCGCAAGAACTACTGTATCATGACATGATCCAGGTGCTCCATTCCAAACATATGCGAATAACATATTTAGATCACATATTTCCATGATGTTAAAAGATATTCTATCATGACGATTCCAATACATTCCTTGCAATGCGGGTTTCACTTTAACGCATACATGAACCCCATCCATATCTCCAACAAATCCAGTAAAATATCGCCCATATCTGTCATTCAACTGCAACCGTTCAGGAATCCTATGCAATTCTTGTCTTGTTGGGGTTTTGATATAACCACATGCAAGTAATTCAGTAGCTTTCAGAACTTTAAAAACTTTCTCTTCACTGTTTCCTGATTTCTCCAAAGCGTAATCCAGTATCTCTTTGAACTTCATTGTGCCCACATATCCGGAGAAATATAACCACACTCTCTTTGATGCCTACATTCGGTGTTGGTTGTAATCCATAATTGGTTTGTAGAATGCGACACAATGTTGTGAATGCATCAAGTGACATTCATAGCAACTGTAGACAAGTAACACTATCTTCTTGTAATCGACACCAAATGTTTCACTATCCTAGACCGCAATCTGTTTGGACATGTCCTCTTTAAAAATATTGTTCATAGTAACTCAATGATGGTTGAATTATTTACTCCTCAAATTGCTTATTTTCCAAATTCCACAACTTAATTCTCTCTTCATAACTTAGAGTTTGTGCACTTTGTGATATTAATTGATAGATACGAAAAGCCTAGAATTAAATAGTTCTTATGTTGTTAGAGTTTTGATATAATCAAAAGTAAGTAATTCAGTAGCAGTCAGAACTTCAAAAAACTTTCTCTTCACTGTTTCCTGATTTCGTCCAAAGCGTAATCCAACATCTTTTTAAACTTCATTGTACCCACATATCCGGAGAAACATAGCTACACTCTCTTTGATGCTTACATTCAGTGTTGGTTGTAATCCATAATTGGTTTGTAGAATACGACATAAATTGATTTGCTACATAAACAAAAACATAAGTTTTCACACTAATCTCCATCTCCAAAACCACTTTGATGACTTTCATTTAAATCTAGTCTTTCTTTGGTTCCCCAAATGTTGAATAATCCTCCGGTTCTATGTGATCGTGGTATCTGTCGAGCATCTGCATCATGTAAATCTTATGTCCGGCCTCCCACTGAAAATCCATGTTGTATAGTTTTAGTAGGTCCCCAGTTTTGAGCATTTGGTGATGAATCCAACTGTGAAATATTGGATGATGAACTCCGTTATGGAGCATTTGATTAAGAATCCCATGACGAAGCATTTAATGAAGTACCCCACTGTAGAACATTTGATGAAAAACCCCACTGTGGTGCATTTGATGAAGAACCCTATTGTTGAGTATTTGGTGATGAACTCCATTGTGGATCATTTGACGAAGAACCCCATTGCAATGGATTTGATTGAGTATCCCTTTGCGAAACATTCGGAGCTGTATCCCACTGCGAAGCATTTGGAGATGCAGTCTTTTGTTAAACGTTAGGAGGTATACCCCATTGCGGAGGATTTGGAGGTGTACCCCAATGCTGAAGATTTGAAGGTGTACCCCAGTGCGGAGGATTTGGAGTTGTCCCCCGATTATGAGGATTTGGAGGTGTCCTCCAATTCGGAGGATTTGGAGGTTTATCCCAATTCGGAGGATTTGAAGATTTACCCCCACTGCGGAGGATTTGGAGGTGTATCCCACTGCGGAGGATTTTGGAGGTGTACCCCACTGCGGAGGATTTGGAGGTGTACCCACTGCGGAGGATTTGAAGGAGTTCCCCACTGTAAAACATTTGAAGGTGCATTCCATTCTGGATCATTTGGAGGTGTACTCCATTATTGATAACCGTGACCCCACTGTCCATGTTAAGTTTTCCCCCATGAATTGTTCCCACCAGAGGATGGACTACCCGAAGGAATCCCACCCGAATTTAGACTTTAAGAGTGTGGCGCTGTACCTATCTGCTTCTCACACTTTTCACTGTTGCGTGTACAACCACTAAAAACTTCAAGGAATTTAAATTCTCTTCAGTTGAGATTTCGGCATGGTCAATAAAATATTTATGCAAAAATCTGTCCCTTTGAAGTTCACGCATGCTATCGCACCAAAAGTCGCTAAATTTTGGAATTCTCATGTTTTCACATATTTTTTCAGCCTTCCTGAATTCGGAAAAATCTTATGGGTCAAAAGCACCTGGACGTAATTGTGCAAAAGTTTGGCGTTGGAGCTCTCTAAATCCAGTCATTGTATCTGTCAAGATTGTCTCAAAGGCTTATTTTCTATGGGCAGCTCGGGAACCACTTCCTGCACCTCTTTGTGTACTACTTGCACGACTTACACTCCCCTGTTGTTGAGTTCTAGAAGACGGAATTCAGATCGCATCCTGGGTGAATTCGGTTAAGGGACGTGATTCATCATCAATGTTAACACGATACATCTCTTCATATTCTTGTGTTTCAGGAACTTAAGTTTGTTCCCTAATCTCCATGGTGTTAGTAAAGAAACATGGTCTGCAATAGTGAATTTACTAAGACCCGAAAGTTCACCTTCTTTCGAGAAACTCTCAGGTAATGTTGACTTTATTCAGGAGCGTCACATCACATGACAGGTGATGAAGATCTCCTAACTCATCTTAGTGATATCTCACACTGTATTGTTGTTCTACCAAATGAGAAACACTCTTTTGCTAGTAAATAAGGATCACTCCATCTCGGAGGCGATGTGATTCTTCACAATGTTCTATATGTGCCGGACCTGTCTTGCACACTTATTTCCTTAGCTCGACTACTTAAAGAGCAATCATGATTTGCTATATTCACTAATAAGTTTTGCATTATGCAGGACCGTTCTTTGAAGATGCCGATTGTAGAAGGTGAGGAAGAGAACGGGGTTTATCACTTTCGTGGGGTTGTTCAAGCATGAGCACACAAGACTTTGACAGTGACAAAAAGGGTTTTGTGGCATCAGAATTTAGGACATCCTAGCAAGAAAGTACTGTCTATATTTTTATCTAACGTAGACGGTTTTGATGTTAAGAATTTTAACTTTACAAAACATTGTGATACTTGCACTCAAGCAAAACAAACTCATATTTATTTCCACAACAATGATAATAAAGCAGTTGAGTGTTTTTCACTGATTCATTGTGATGTCTGGGGAGCCTATAGCATCCCCTCTTCTTGTGGTGATTATTACTTTCTCACAATTGTTGACGATTATTCTCGAGCAGTTTGGACTCACCTATTACATGCAAAGAGCAAAGTGTCCTCTGTTCTCAAAAACTTCTTCTCCATGACAGAACATCAATTTGGCAAGAAAGTTCAGACGGTACATAGTGACAATGGAACCGAGTTTATTTGCATGAAATCTTATTTTGTTGAGAACAGTATCATTCACCAAACATCTTGTGTTGCTACACTGCAACAAAATGGATGAGCTGAATGTAAGTATAGACATATACTAAATATGGCGAGAGCTCTTCTCTTTCAAAGTCATCTACCTACAAAATCCTGGGGTGAAAGCATTCGTAACGCTGCATATCTCATCAATCGTACTTCTACTCCACTTCTCGATGAAAAGTCATCTTATGAATTTCTCTACAAGGTCCCTCTACACTACTCTAGTCTCCGTATCTTTGGGAGCCCAAAACGACAGACTGCAAGAACAGATAAGTTTGATCACAGAAGTAGGCGTTGTGTATTTCTCGGTTATCCCCAAGGACAGAAAGGCTGGAAAGTTCTCGATCTAGATACAGGTTCTATTTTCGTCTCTAGATATGTCATTTTTTAAGAGATTTCGTTTCCGTATGCATCTAAGGACTTCTTCAATGCCTTGTCAGAAACTGCTCCTCCTCCATCTCGCCCACAACCGGTTATCATTGACGATTTTCTTGGCTCTCTGATGAACCCAACACTGATTAGAGGGGGAGTTTCGAGGAACCATTGGTTCTCTCTACACCAGCCATTGAGTCTACTCCTACAGCTCCTTCTGTTGATCCCACTCCTGTTGATGAAACTAACACTACAGAACCACAACAAGATTCCTCCATCAGTACTACTCTAGCCGCTCCTATGGTTGAAGAGTTAGGCTGTGGCAAGAGAGAAATATTTCTTTCCACACGCCTTAAGCCGTACGTTACATACTCTGCTCAATGTGAAATGAACCATGTTCTCGACATCACCACCTCCACTTCGGTTTCTTCAGGTACATGTCTTTATCCTAGTGGTAACTTTGTGAATTGTGAACGTTTTTCACGCAATCATGCAGCCTTCTTAGCTACTATCACTCTGAATATCGAACCAATTCATTTCAAATATGCAATTTAGTTTGAGGTATGGCACAAGGCAATGGGTTTTAAAGTTGTTGCACTTGAAGAAAACAACACATGGTCTCTTGCCAAGCTTCCTCCTGGAAAGAAAGCTCTAGCATCTAAGTGGGTTTTTCGCATCAAATACAACGCGGATGGATCCATTGAGCGCTATAAAGCTTGTTTGGTGGTTATGGATAATTTTCAAGAAGAAGGAGTTGATGATGATGAGACTTTTGCTCCCGTCGTCAAAAGGAATACCATTCGGATCGTACTTTCTGTGGCATCGGCTAAAAATTGGGAGCTCCATCAAATGGATGTCCACAATGCGTTTCTTCACAGAGATTTGGACGAAGAAATCTACATGAAACCACCTTCGGGATTTCAACCTTCTGATTCGTCGCTTGTTTGTAAACTTCACAAGTCCTTGTATGGTTTAAAACAGGCGCCACGTTGTTGGTTCTATAAGCTATCCAAGGCATTACTCAGCTATGGTTTTGTCCAATGTCGAAAAGATTATTCACTCTTCACCTGTGTGCATGGCTCTACTGTTCTACATATTCTTATCTATGTGGATGACTTGGTCATTATTGGTAATGATTCCGCTGTGATATCTCCATTTAAGGAGTATCTTCATACGTGTTTCCGAATGAAAGATCTAGGACCACTGAAATACTTTTTTGGGAGTTGAGGTTGCTCGTGGTCCTGATAGTATCTATCTCTCCCAATGAAAATACTGTCTTGACATCATCTCTAAATGTGGACTTACAGAAGCATGTCCCATTGATACACCGATTGAGCAAAATCACCGTCTTGCTTCCGATAAAGGTTTGTTCTACGCTAGCGTCTCCTAATACCGAAGATTGATTGGTCGTTTAGTCTATCTCGCACTTACACGACCAGAACTCACCTACTCTGTTCATATTCTTGCTCAGTTCATGCAAACTCCACGACAAGCACATTGGGATGCCGCCATACATATTGTTCGTTATCTTAAGGGATGTCCGGGTCAAGGTATTTTACTTTCTTCAAGCTGCGATCTACAAGTCACCACTTATTGTGATTCTCACTGGGCTTCCTGTCTTCTCACTCATCGCTCTCTTAGTAGTTATATTGTTCTTTTTGGTGATTCACCGGTTTCTTGGAAGGTAAAGAAACAAGATACAGTCTCTAGATCTTCCGCCGAAGCTAAATATCGATCCATGTCTTTAGCGACTCAATAACTCATGTGGATTAAGGAGCTTTTTCACTCTCGTGGTATTTATCATACAGCTCCAGTGCAGTTTATTTATGACAGCAAATCTGCCTTTCATATTGCAGCGAATCCCGTCTTTCATGAACGAACAAAACATATTGAAGCAGATTGTAATTTTATCCGCGATGAAATCGTCAAAGGGACTATCGCCACAGCTCATGTGAATACAACAGAACAGCTTGAAGATCCTCTTACCAAGGAATTAGGATGACAGTAGTTCACATACTTACTTCGCAAGTTAGGCGTTTGTGATCTCCACACTATAACTTGAGAGGGAATATTAAGAATTAAGATATTACGATATTTTCCAAATCTTTCGTATATCTATTGTTTTATCTCTTAATTCATTTAGGATCTGACTGGTGACCAAGGAATGATAGGGAATAATGAATTCCTTCTCATTCCTTAAAATATTTACCATTCATAAATAATATTTGTTACATATGATTCCCTTTTGTTCTTTTTTTTTGCAGAGAATTATAGAACAAAAATATTTCTTATCAAATTTGGGAAGGAACAATAAGTAACAAATATTACTTTTATACCTTTTAATTCATTCTTTTTCATTCTTTTTTTTTACATTCTCATTATTCCTTAATTGGTCACCATTCAAAGCCTTAATCTTTGTAATATAATGAATAAAGTTCACAAGGTGTAGCAGTTAATCACAGTAAGTTTGAATGGTAATGCAGACCCTAAATGTAGTGCACGATAAGGTGAAACTATAGCTTATTTGACAGTGTCTGGTTCGAGAAATTCCGGAATGTTTGAAACTGTTCTAAGTAGTTAAGGTTATATACTCAGCAAACGCTTATCTGATACAGTGTCTAGTTCAAGATATTCCAAAAAGTTTGAAACTGTTCCCTAAGTAGTTAAGGTTTGATATTCAGCAAACGTAGTTGTCACAAGCTTATTGATCTTGTCGTAGTTTAGGTTGATATTCAGCAAAAAGTAGTTCTCACAAGCTCATTGGCCCTCTGACAAGAACAAAGAGACCAAGATTGTTTACAATTTTAAGAGAAACGTCCGTTAAACAGAGTAACCAATTATAGATCAGGACCATCGTCACCAAAATCTTCATCTTTGATCTTAACGTCAGCATCTTCTCCAAACTGGATACAGACATCAATCTGGGACAGAATATACTGAATGCTGCTCATAGAAAGCAGTGTTGATGTTAGTTTCATTCGTGGATTATAGTTGGAAGAAATGATAAGATAGCAAATTAGTTTATTAGTTATTACTTATTACCTTCGTTCTTTCCTAATGTCAAGGGGTATGAAATTCACCATCCCGTATTCTCCCACCTAACACATCCCAAAAACGCAATCATAAAAGTCAAAACTACTTGCTTGCTTTACTATCAACATTTGCGGTTTGCAAGATGCCACTAAAATCAAATAACATACCATCTCAATCAGGGCTTTGTTCAATTTTGCATATCGAGGAGCCATCCTTTGGTTTAACTCTGCCAACAATGTGCGAGGCTCCGGCTCCAAGTAGCTTAAAGTCACAATATACCCAAAGCAATTTTATTTATCTCTAACTACAATAAAGGAAAACGAAATAACAATGGGAAGAATAGGAATCCATACTCATCAATGTTGCTTTTGTCCTGCAAGAGATCCATCTTTGAGAGGATGTTGATGTGTGGTAATTCAAGCTGGATCATAGCAGAGAGAGACGACATGCAACCACTGATAAACTTGGTGACATCTGTTATGAACTGTTCCAACAAAATTTATCTTTTTGTCAACGCAAATTGGTTCTTCACTATAATACTAATAAGTAAGTACCGGATCGAAGAAACAGAGCTTGGTTAAAGAACCTGTGAATCAAGCAGATAAACAACACAGACGTTGAAGTTCTTCTGTTGCAAATGCGCCACAAAGTTCTTGAGCACAGGAACATGTGTAAACAGTTCTATCTGGCCTATTAACAGAATACATTTTCCAAGAATTTAGTGATAAAAACACACTTGTGATAGAAACCACACTTTATCAAAGTATAAAACACATACGATAGCAAAGAGAAGACATATAAACTCATTGACCATTTATGTACCTGGACAGTCGAATATAAGGTAATCGTCGTCCCTGTAGTTCTCCAATTCTTCATCCACCCAATCATGTAAGCTATCCTCAAGGTATCTATGGATTAAAAGTTAAGGTTTTTTCCATTTCCGCCCAATAAGAGAATACCAAAAACAAATCGTACACCGGTTTGTTGTTTTCACATTTAAAAGGTAAAAAAACCAACAAAATGATTCTCAATACAATTCCAAACATATCGAGCTAGTATAATTCTCAAGAATGTTTAAGGAACAAGAAAAGGATACTCCATGCAGTACATGAGACCACCATTAGGACCAAGCTTAAGCTCCTCCATTACATCTTCCAAAGAAACAAGTTCTCTGATATCTGCATTCACCAAAAAGTAGTAGGCTTCAGTGAAACCAAGAAACCGTTAAAACCCCA
>OVBI01003279.1:0-13473 GCA_900406495.1 Sisymbrium altissimum
TATATATATATATATATACTTATTAACAAAAAAAGGTTTACATATATTTTGTAACATGAGACTAAAAATATTCTTATTTGTCGTTCCAGAAAAAGAAAAAATATTCATAAATTTGCATGGTTACAACTTAGTTTTTTTTTTTTTTTGATTTCGCACACATATATAGAAGATCAAATTACAAACAAGATTACAAATCTTTGTTCTTAAAGTGTATTCACATAAAAAAAAAGTGTGTTCACAGAGAAAATTTTATAAAGAAAATTACCATAAAAACAAATATTATGTTTCCAGCATCCAATTATATATATAACACTATTAATCGACGTAACATTATTCTTCAACGTTCCATGCCTGAAGCTACAAACGGCGGCGTTCCTTTCTCCATGTTTCCTTGCCAACCTTTTCCAAAGTAATACAAATACTTTATATTATTACTGTAAACTGATTTGTATCAAATAATTTAATTGTATTAAAATATTGGTTCAATTCAACCATCATTTCTTTAGCTCTGTAAATAGGTTAAGGTTTTAAGTAGTATTTTAAGTTTTAAATATTTTTTTCTTTTTCACATAATCAATTTTTAAAAAATCGCCTTAGACTGCTATAATACTGAGTACGATATTGGGTGGCCGACACTTCTCACCTTTTTATTTTTTTTTATGCACGTTTTTCATCCGTAATTTAGAAAATTTTACTAAGCTGTTTTGGTGGCTAAATTTGGGATTTTGACAGTATTTTGGTAATTTGTTAATAAATCTTCAATGAATTTTTCTTTGCTGATCTAAATCTGAAGAAACAGTGTTTTGTGATGCTTCCTCAAGCGACACTGCAATTGGTTTACATGGTTGTTGTGGATATAGATTGGCATCACCTTCACCTGACATTTCCCTCATCTATAGTAAACCGGTAACGAATTTTTCTCTTCAGTTGACAGTGGTAGCTCTCGAGTCAAGATTCTTAACTGATTAGTTTATATCATTTTCATAATCCTAACCTAAATGAACCACATTTAAAGAAAAATTGAGGTGGAGGATGTTGAATATGTTTTTTATTGTACATAGTCTTACTAACTAAAATTTTGTTTTACAGTAAATGAACTTATTTAAGTATAGCTAGCTAATATTCTATTACTCACACCTTAAATGTTTTTAAAAGAAAATTTAACCTTTTTAATTTAATAATACTAATAATAATAAGTTCACTAAGTAGTTTTATATAGGATGTAAAAGTCTACTCAATCTAGTGGTTGACTAAATGGTTAATTGTTGTTTATATATCAGGAGGTTTGGAGTTCGATTCTTAGAAGATTCAGTTTCTGCAATAGAAAATTTCAAACATGATGTAAGTAGAACCGTTTGTCAAGATTATAAATATAAATTCTAGCTATTGTAGATTTTTATGGAGCAGATTAATTGTTCGTTGAAAACTTATCTTTATATTATATTCTCAAAAAATTTATAGAGGGCAAAAAAATATCCCCTCTAATGTTTGCTCTGATACAAGGCTATACTATCTCTGAATCAGCGGTGTATCGTCTATCATTCAATTATTGTCAAAGTTTGTTTATGAAGCCTGAAAACACTGAATCACTGTAAATTTTTTTTCTTTAAGAAAAAAATTTAGTTGGCAACAAAAAAAAGAAGCTAGTTGATAAACTTACGATACGAGATCATACAAATTCTTTTTTTTTGCGTGCCTTCGTGCGCTTATAAAAACCATTACCAGTAGCTTTTACTACAATGAATCTTTACCAAATTTGAATTTGGAGACAATACGTGATATATAGTATCACCTATAAACTCGTAAAAACTATTTCAACCAATAAATTAGCTATTTTGCAATTATATTTTTAATATCTAATTTCCAAACATAATATAATATAATTTATTTCTGCATATAATGTGCACATGCAATTTACAAGATTTGAATTTGGACATTTTCAATGTAAAATCTACTAATTCAAACGATTATTAATGCTATATCTTCCAGTGTATTTACTAATTATATAATTTCGAATCGATGAATCAGTGATGTCATCATGAGAACGAGACATAGAATTATCCTACGAAACATGCAGCTGGTTTCCTGATATATATTCTGTGATCTGTGTGATTAAGTCTTAGTCGTAGTTCTTTAACAAACAAAGAAAAAGTCTTAGTCGTTGAATTTAATTATTTTCTACATAAATAGTATATATTAGTATTTATGGAGTATGGTTTCCACGAATAAAAAATAAATACTGAAGAATGCCACTTATTATATATCCTTCCCCAATCCAATATGTTTGGGTGGTTTTGTGTGGTGGCCTAGTAATTATTCTATATATATAGATGTGTGTGTGTGTTTTCTTAGAAATTAACCTTCTCTAACTCAATTTGTTTATAGTGAAATAATGGTAAAGGTGACAAGCAAGCTTAAAATTTAAAATAGCATGATTGCTGAAAATAGGAGAGAGAATAGATATTGGTTACCTAGAGAGGGATCAAGACCTCGATACTTGAGTTCGCGGTGTTCTTGAGAAAGAGCACACGAGCAGCAGAAGAAGTGGATGGCTCCATCGGCGCAAGGCTCCTCCGGCAAGGAGTATTGATTCCTCAGTTTGGCTCTGTATTTTGAAGCATAGTACCATCCACATCCAATGTGAGACATTGCCACCACCATTAATCCAGCAAGTCCTTGACCTTATTTCAAAAAAAAATTCCATACCGATAGATTAATCAACTTGGAAACACGTATTGAATATAAAAATAAATTGCCCATGTATACATTATAAAGGCGTCAGGAGTATCCTTTTTTTTTTTTTTGTGCGCAACCAGTGTCATGAGTATCTATTATNGTATATCTTAAATCATAATTGATGTATGGAGGACATGTACAATATGATGTAGGAAAAATATTTATTTGTTTATCATTGTAATACCATTTAATGATGGACAATTTGAAAGTTTTATCCTTTTTGGACTCCCATTTTTTCCGAAAGAATGTAAACTTTGTATTCATTCAAAATTTTTATTTACAATGAAATGCATCTGAGTTTCTAGGTTCTAGCTCTCACTCTCATTTTACCCAACATCCATAATTTTTTGGCGCTTTCACGGTTTTAAAGGGGTTAAGTTTTTCCTTTTTATTCTTTACAAATTCATTTCCATACACA
Organism: Sisymbrium altissimum; assembly: GCA_900406495.1. Classification (NCBI taxonomy): domain Eukaryota; kingdom Viridiplantae; phylum Streptophyta; class Magnoliopsida; order Brassicales; family Brassicaceae; genus Sisymbrium; species Sisymbrium altissimum. Next base: position 3,155 of record OVBI01003279.1, read on the forward strand.
ATTGTTTTATTGATTAACAAATTGAAATTTCAACTTTTTATTTTTCAAATAAAAACCAATTGATAATGATTTCAATATGTAGTTTTTTATATGTGGTTTACGTTATTAATATTCCATATATTAGATTTCGTTAAATTAGCGATGTGGGATTCTAATAGTGGTAATGAAAAAAAGGAAACGTACTTGTTTCTCCTTTGTCAAGAATCTCAGCGATCCTCCCAAATGCAACACAAGGACAAAACCAAGTGAAGCAACCTTCATATATATATATCCATGTACAAGCAAAACCAAGTAAGTAGTTATGACCAAACCGAATATTCACTTTAAACTTGTGAGAAATCGTTATAAAGTTAAACGATATTATTACACGTAGAGATATCTTCTGAGAAACAATCGTATAAACCGGTGGTCCACTGCCCCTCAGTGACTTTCTTCTCATCTTTGCCTTTGTTTTCCGACATTTCTTGTTCAACAAAGAGCTTATTGAAATGGTTTTTTCTTTATTCATTTTCTGTAACCAGTAGCTATTTATAGACCCTTGATTTAAACTAATTTATTTGTTCGGTCTTACTTCTGAATATTGACTACAAATTTAATACACGTCGTGGTCACTTGTTCCAATGGAGAAGACTGTTCTTTCCAAGTGATTTACAAAATCTTATATATTGGAACCTAATTTGACTATTAAATTAGAATTCTTGTTTAATTCTTCTGATTTTTGTTATCTATAAAATTTCTATTTTTAAGAGACTCCAACTATTTTTCTGATATGTTTTTAAAAGTCCAATGAAAATAGTCCAAGTACATACTCACACGTCTCATCTCTAGCTGAAACTTCAAAGAAAAAGTTGAATAATAATTTATTTATTTTATTCAGTAGATATTTCTTAAGTAATGTAAGTCACTTGATTGAGACGATTAAAAAGTCAATTTTGTTAGTCAAACAAATCAAAGACTGAAGATATTGGGCCACGACAATAACATCTCAGACCTACTTCCTCAAGCTCAAGTCAAAGATGGAGTCAAAGGCCCAACTACTCTAAACGGTCACCTGCAACAGAGTAATTGCTTCTTTTTCGTACAGCAGAGAAAGCAGAGCATGGGAGGAGACAAAATAGCCGTTTGTGGTCCTGCCTTATCGAATCCATATGCTCCTCTCCTAGCCATCGAATGTCCTTAGATTAAGGGACACGTGTGTGTGATCCAAGTTATGAGACACTAGGTTTTTTATGTCTCTATCCTTCTATAAATAAGTGAACATGAACATCTTGTAATGTGGTTTCTTAACTAAGTAAGAAAGCATTTCCAGAATCAAAGTGTCTTAGTTCTCTTTTATTCACATGGTATCAGAGCTCATTTAACCTTAACAGGTGATGTAATGACTGAGCAAAATGATCCGTTCCTTTTCCTTCTAACATTCATGTTGCTAGTTCTGTTACTATTAAGTTGAATGATAGTAACTATCTTTTCTGGAAGACTCAAATCGAGTCTCTTCTTCGTAGTCAAAAACTTATTGGGTTTGTTAATGGTCAGATCCTTCCTCCCCCAGCGTCTGTTACGGTCGTTGTTGAAGGTGTTGCTCTTCAGAATCCAAACCCTCGCTTTGAAGCATGGACCTGCACTGACCAACTCATCACCTCGTGGATCTTTGGTACTATGACCAAAGAGGTTCTTGGTACTGTCTATGGTCTGCCAACCTCTCAAACTGTGTGGCTTCATCTCGCTGAAAACTTTAACAAAAGCTCTCTTACTCGGGAGTTTGAGCTTCGTAGATCTCTTCAGCTTATGTCTAAAAGAGGTAAAGACTTCTCTACTTACTGTCGTGAGTTCCGCACCATCTGTGATAAGTTGAGCTCTATTGGAAAACCTATAGAAGAATCGATGAAGATCTTCTCTTTTCTTAATGGTTTGGGAAGGGAATATGACCCTATCAGTACTGTTATTCAAAGTTCTATGAATCGTCTCCCTACACCTACCCTCAATGATGTTATGTCTGAGGTTTCGGGTTATGATGATAAGCTCCAGTCCTATGAAGTCTCTCAAGATATTACTCCTAATATGGTGTTTCAGACACAAGGTTCGGGGTATAGTAACTCAAATACGAGAGGCCGAGAGTCTTTCAATTCTCGCTTTGGCAATCGTGGTCGTGGAGGTGGTTTCTCTACTAGAAGCCGTGGCTTTTCTCAGCAAGTTGACACCTCTGGCTGGCAAAGATCCTCTGGAGGCAACAACAATGCTCGCCCGTGTGTCAAATCTGTGGTCGCACAGGACACTCAGCTCTGAAATGCTGGAATCGCTTTGATGCTTCTTATCAGAGTGATGATGTCCTACAGGCTCTGGCTGCTCTTCGTGTTTCAGACAACAATGGTCATGAGTGGATTGCAGATTCTGGCTCTTCTGCACACGTCACATCCAGCACTGCTCCTCTGGCCACCTCCCCACCCTACTCTGGTTCAGAAACGGTTATGGTTAGTGATGGTACCTTTCTCCCTATTACTCATGTCGGCTCCACCACTCTCACTACTTCTACAGGTAGTATTCTTCTTGATGACGTCCTTGTTTGCCCATCAACAACCAAGTCGTTGTTGTCTGTTTCCAAATTGTGTGATGATTATCCGTGTGGGGTTTTCTTTGATGCTAATGCTGTCTATGTCGTCGATCTATCAACTCAGAAAGTAGTGACCAAAGGACCAAGGCATGAGAGTCTGTACCTGCTGGAGAATAAGGGGTTTGCTGCTCTTTTCTCAAATCGACAATGTGCAGCTAGTGATGCAGTTTGGCACCAACGTCTCGGCTACACAAATCTCCAAGTTCTTCAGCAACTCAAGCAAAGCAAGGCCATCGTAATCAATAAGAGCAGCATGTCTCCCATTTGTGAACCTTGCCAGATGGGAAAGAGTTCTCAGCTTCCTTTTTTAATTTCAGAGTCAAGTGTTCGGAACCTATTAGATTGAATACACTGTGATCTTTGGGGACTATCTCCTGTTGTATCTGTTCAGGGATTCAAGTATTATGCTATTTTTATTGATGACTTCTCTCGTTACTCCTGGCTAATACCTTTGAAAGCCAAATCAGAATTTTGTGATGTGTTTCTCATATTTCAAAAACATGGTTAGAATCAATTCAACACAAAGTTAAAGCCTTCCAAAGTGACGGAGGTGGAGAATTTATGAGCACTCGCTTTCGAAATCATTTGAGAGATACAGACATTGCTCACCTCATCTCGTGTCCTCGTACACCGCAACAGAACGGTGTTGCAGAGCGGAAGCACCGTCACTTGAGTGAGCTTGGTCTCTCAATGCTTTTTCAAAGTCACACCCCTCTCAAGTATTGGATAGAAGCATTCTACTCTGCTAATTTTATCAGTAACCTGATTCCCTCTCATTCTCTCCAACAGAAAAGTCCCTCCGAAGTCTTATTAAATCAAAAACCGGATTACTCTTTCTTCGGAGTTTTCGGGTCTGCTTGTTACCCATGTCTCCGGTCTCTTGGTCAACATAAATTCGAACCTCGCTCCATTCATTGTGTCTTTCTTGGGTATCATCCTCAGTATAAAAGATATCGTTGCTTGTATCCCCCAATAGGGAGAGTTTACATCAGTCGTCATGTTATCTTTGATGAGAGTTGCTTACCCTTCAATGATTAATACAAGCATTTTACAGTTAAACACTCCACTGGCTTGTTAAAAGCTTGGCAAGATGGCTCATCACGTCTACCATACCTCACTATTTGCCAACAATCACTTCAGAAGTTAGTCACTATCCTCAAGATGCTCAAGCTGTCTCTGCAGTCTCTGATTTCCCGTCTCCTCTTGAGTCAATGAGTCCTGTTTCAGCTGGTGTTCCGGTGTCAGATCAACATACTGATGCTCCTCTAATAGTGTCTGAAGCCCAGACTGTAGCTCCTATTTCGGATATTCCATCACAGGAAGAAAGTTCCTCTGGCCTCCATCCTATGCAGACTCGCTCTCGGGCTGGTATAAGGAAACCAAATCCTCGCTATGCTCTCACGGCCACTCCAATCCTCCCTTCTCTTCCTAAAACAGTGGCCGAAGCCCTATCTCATCCTGGTTGGAGACAAGCAATGTTAGAAGAGCTTGATTCTATTTATAAAAATCATACGTGGGACTTGCAAGCTGCAACCGAGGATATGAATATCCTTGGCTGTCGTTGGGTATTTACGATTAAACTCAAGGCTGATGGAACCCTTGATAAGCTCAAAGTAAAGTTCGTGGCAAAGGGTTTTGATCAAGAAGAAGGAGTAGACTTTGTTGAGAATTACAGTCCTGTCGTTCGAACCTCCACAATTCGAATTGTTTTGGCTGTTGCTACAATAAAGGAGTGGAGTCTCACCCAACTTGATGTGAAGAATGCCTTTCTCCATGGTGAATTACAGGAGCCTGTGTTTATGATTCAGCCTCCTGGCTTTGAAGATCATCGGTTTCCTCATCACATTTGTTCTCTCAAGAAGGCCCTCTATGGCTTTAAACAAGCACCGAGAGCTTGGTTTGAAAAGTTTAGTAACTACCTCCTTGAGTATGGATTTTTGTGCAGTAAAGCTGATCCGTCTCTGTTTATCTATCGTCGTGGTGGTGCAACTATGATCCTTTTACTCTATGTTGACGATATTATCTTGACTGGGTCTGATCCTACTCTTTTCAAGTCCTTGATTGCCGAGCTCAGTCTACGTTTCTCAATGAAAGATCTCGGCACCCTTCATTACTTCCTTGGGGTTCAAGTTCGTTCCTCTTCTCTTCTTTTCTCAGACTCAATACACTGAAGATATTCTTCGTATGACAAACATGTTTGATTGTAACCCTGTCCATACTACACTCCCTCTGCGACTAGATCATGTCTATGCCGACAAGAGGTTATTCTCTGACCCTCGTTACTTTTGGAGTATCGCCGGCAAGCTTCAGTATCTTACCATTATCCGGCCATATCTTCAGTTTGCAGTTAACTTCATATGTCAGCGGATGCACTCACCCACTGAATCTGATTTTAACCTCCTAAACAGTACTCTCTGTTATCTGCGAGGGACATCTGCTATTGGCTTACATCTTTACAAGAACAGTCCTATGCATATTATTGCCTATAGTGACAGTGATTGGGCAGGCTGTCAAGACACAAGGCGATCAACAGGGGGTTTCTGTGCAATGTTGGGATCAAATCTTGTCTCGTGGTCTGCAAAGAGACAACCTACTGTCTCTCGCTCATCAACTGAAGCCGAATATCGTGCACTTGCCACTACTGCCTCTGAACTGACCTGGATTTCGTTTGTTCTTCGCAACTTGGGGATCTCTCAATCAAAACCAGCTATCTTAAGGTGTGATAAACTCTATGCTGTACATCTTTCTGCAAACCCTGTGTTTCACAATCGGTCTAAACACATTGAAACCGACTATCATTATGTCCGTGAGCGGGTGGCTCTTGGTGTTCTTGAGATTCAACATGTCCCTGCTGCTCTTCAACTGGCGGATATCTTTACTAAGTCTCTTCCTCGTTATGCTTTTCAACACTTGAGAGACAAACTGAATGTTGGTTTAGCCACCACCATCAGTTTGTGGGGGAATGTTAGTCAAACAGATCAAAGACTGAAAATATTAGGCCACGACAATAACATATCAGGCCCACTTCCTCAAGCTGAAGTCAAAGGTGGAGTTAAAGGCCCAACTACTCCAAACGGTCACCTGCAACAGAGTAATTGCTTCTTGTTCATACAGAAGAGAAAGCAGAGCATGAGAGGAGACAAAACAGCCGTTTGTGGTCCTGCCTTATCGAATCCATATGCTCCTCTCCTAGCCATCGAATGTATTTAGATTAAGAGACACGTGTGTGTGATCCAAGTTATGAGACACTAGGTTTTCTATGTTTTTATCCTTGTATAAATAAGTGAATATAAACATCTTGTAATGTGGTTGCTTAACTAAGTAAGAAAACCTTTCCAGAATCAAAGAGTCTTAGTTCTCTTTTATTCACAAATTTATTTGTCAATACCTATGGAATTTCCAACCTTGATCTATCTGGACAAAATATGCGACCAAGTTTTGAGGTTTTCTTGCTTAATTTATTTACCTCCCTCTTTAAAAGTTAATAATTGTACCTATACATCTTTAGTTTTTTTATTTCCATGTTCGTTGCCTCCATTGGAATTTTGATTTTAATACTACATTTTTAAACTAGAAGAATTTGGGATGTGCTTAATATAAACGCATAACCTATTCCGGATTTCTATTGTGAATTGAATTTTCATTACTTTTAAGGATACTTTTCATTCTACTTAGGATATATCCAAATTTGTTAAGGAAATTTTGTAGTTCTCTTTAGGTTAATCTGACTGTGTTAACTACATAATAAAAAAATTAAATAGTTGAAAGGAAAAGACTAACCTGCAAACTCAAGTGTTCAGTGCTTGCTTCTTACACTTATAAATCTATGAAGATTTTGGATGATTTATCAGCAGCATTAGTTTTTATTTAACATATAATTTCTCCAATTTCATAGCAAATTTGAAAAGTACATACCTATCACATAATTCTGATACACTTGAAATTTCTTCGGAGTCTCAAACAATTTGTACACCTTCAAAAGCACATACCTGCAGGAAAAACAAAAGTTAGAATTAGTTAGTTAGTCTTTACTTCACCTATGCGCTTAGCGTAGTGTTAACAATGATTTTTGCTTTTTTAGTTTTTAATTATTTGAAGCTGTTTGTGGTATTTCCATCCAACAAATCATTTAGTTTCTGTCTAAAGATGTTTGATCGGTGATGTAAAGAGGAACCTGTTTTCAATTCATAGTCTTTCTCTAAAGACCTTTGTATGATGTTTAAACCTTGGAGTTAAGTAGTGAATCCCTTTACGATTCATTTTTTCTTTTTCTTAGGACTTAGTCGTTTCAGTCTCTATCTTAAGATGATTTCAGCTATTGGTCATTCTTTTAGTTCAACAAAATGAAAGTCAGCTCATTGTCTTTCTCTTAAGATTTTTTTTCAGCCACTTGCTTTTTTCAACCATTGGTCGTTCTACACATCTAGCTCAGTCTTTATTTAGTTTTAAGATTTGCGGATCTCGAACAAGAATAGTTTCTCAGTTTATAGTCCTTTAAGACTCCTTTGAATCGCTGGTCATTCTTTCCATCCACTTAACATATATATCAATTCATTTCGGTTCATAAGCTTTGCCTTATGACTTCTTTAAGAAGTTGCATATTTTGCAAAAAGTCAGAAATCAATCCGTAGTACTTCTCTAAGCTGTGAGTACAATAAGGATCGTTTCAGTTCGTTAGTCCATTTTCTGTCTAAAGACTTCTAAACCGTGGATTGTTATCTAGCAAGTCTAATTCCAACCCATAATGTTTGCCTATTGGCTTTCCATCCAACTCATAGTCTATTTATAATTTTAAGCTTTGTGATTCATAGACTGTCAGACTACTTTCAGCCATTAATTGTTTTTCCATCGAAGGACTTCCATCCACCAAGTTCTTTCAGCCATTTCGTTGGTTGTTCTTTCAGCCATTCTGCATGTTTAAAACCCGGCTCATAGTCTTGGTCTAGTTTTAAGCCTTGCGGTCATCGCAGAGATATAGTTCATGGTTCTGAGTCTCTGTCTTAAGACATCTCTAAACTGTATTGTTCCCATCCAACAAGTCCATTAGTCGGTTTTTTTTTCCATCTAAGGACCTTCTCTAAGCTGTTGGTCATAATGTTTTTCATCCTCATATAGTCTTTGCCTAAAGACTGTTGAAAACCGTGAGTAATTTTTCCATTTCTAAAACCAACCACATATTATCTTTAGACAAAGACATAAGGTTTTCAAATCAAAATCTTTGCGTCAAAAATTTCTTAAGCCCTCTTGTTATCCTGCATTCCATCAAAATAATCAAAAACAGATCCCATATAGTCTTTATCTAAAGATCTTTAAGTTGCACTACCACCAACCAATAGATTCCATCTCTTAGTTTCCAACCGGATCCTCTTTATACATACACTACCAACCACTACTAGGATTCGGATCCCATATAGTTTTTTAAAGCAGTGGAACAACCTCATTTGCATTCAGGCATCAAGGACATTTCATTCTTTCACTAGGGACAGTTCAGAGAGGTAATTAAAATTACCTCGATACTAAGACGAGGCATTTGCTTATTGCTCGGTGACTAGGAAACAAACCACGGGACAAGCTCCTTTGTGTTATGGCAACAGGGACGTTTCAAGGTAAGTAGTAATCTTACCTTGATTCTAGGACGAGGTATTTGTTTAGCTTAGTGACTAAGATATTATGGCATTAGGGATACTTCAGAGGAGAGGTAATTAAGATTAACCCGTTTCCATTATAGCCGTAGGGACACTTGAGAGAGGTAAATAAGATTACCTCGATTCCACAATAGCAGCCAGCGGATGAGACATTAGCCATCGCTTGAGACATTAGTTAACCGAGTTAACCATAGAACCGGACAAGCTCATTTGCATTCTTGCACCACGGACAGCTCATAGCTCGGTGACTAGGAAAACATAAGCTCATTTGAGTTATGGCATCAAGGACATTTCAAAGGGGTAAATAAGATTACCTCATTTCTATTATAGCATAAAGATGAGTAGGGATATCAAAATTCCAAGACATCATCATCAACAACGAGAACTAATCAAATTTGTTTGACTTTGTTCTCGTTCAATTCCATCCTCAAACGAAAAAATTCAAAAAAACAAAAACAAATATTTAATTTTATAGACATAGAAGTTACCTCAGCGACAGTTTGAGGCAGAGTAAGCTTCAAGGCATGTAAGGCTGCAATAGACACCAAAACAAAGGCCAGAGAGCTTCTTCCTCCAAACAATGCATATATGATTAGCTACAAACGCGACTATAGTGAACAGAGAGTTATGTTGTAAGAAATTCATTATAAGAAAAGAGCAAAGAACATCCAAATCCTATCTCTGAACAAGAATGATACAATCTGCAAACTAAAAGAACAATCAGAGAACTCAAAGGGAAAGATGAAGAAGAAGAGCAGTGCTTACTTTCGGGAAACTCTGCAAGAGTAAGATCATCCTAAGACTGTCCTGCAGCTTTACGAGGAATGGATCTCTTCTTAATTTCCACTTTGTGTTCCGTTATGCTATTTGCCAAAGCGGCTTTGTGCATCTCTCTGAAACACCTATGTGCCTGCCAATATATATACAACCGGATCATACAACATTATCATACCAATGAGTCTACCTGCAAATCAACGTAATTGCTACTTTGGTAGAATTGATCAAGAGCCAAAACCATGTTCAGACACTAACCACAGGATTTGTGTGACATTTATATAAGAGAATGATTATGAAACCATTTGGAATCTATGATTGAAACACAAAACTATGCAATTTAGTTAAGATACAGATCTTTTCACCAATGCCGGTCCAATCTTTGGTGGCACCTAAAGCCCATTTAAAAAATTATGCTCTTTAGTAGGAAGAGAATGTGGTTCTAACATAACACCTTTAAGATAAAAACACAAATCTCAAACCACTATATTAAAGGATATATATAAATTTGATTCCCCTAAAATGGCTATAAAGTTTGGCACCTAAAGCCCTAGCTTTACGGGCTTTAGCTCAGGGCCAGCCCTGCTTTTCACAGACTTTTACATCAGCAGTGACTTGTTCGTGCCAAAGAAAAGGACTTTTATGTGATCTGCGCAAAAGTGATGGTTCTAATCAATCACAAATCCCAACAAAGAGTAAAGAGAATCTAATATTCACAAGTGAGTACATATCAACAAATTTTCAGAATCTTAAAACAAAAAAAAACATTTAAAATCATCTCACGAATATTAACTAACGGAATGTGTTGAGTTATGATAATATTTCTCTAATAATTTCAATTGAATTTGATAGAAAGCTTCACAATTCCAACTAAATTCAAACACCAACCAAAGGGCAAAGGATTTACTTTCGAAGTTTCGGTTCAGACCGAAAACTGGTAAAGAAACTCTAAACCAAGATCACTGCACTTTGAACAATTAAGGAAAACTGAAATCACCAATACAAAGTCACAAATTTTATAAACCCAAATTCAAATAGATAGACACAACCAGATAACCCAACCGAACAGAAAAAAAAAAAGAAAAAAAAAAAAGAGAATGCAAAAAGTTGGGAGAAAATCAGAAAATGCAAAAAAAAAATCGGTTTGATAATGCGTTTTCGTAACGGTTGGATTTTGAAAACTTGATTTATTTTAAATCGAACCGATTCTCTGTAGCCGTTGTATTTTATTAACGTTGTCATTTTTTTTTGGGAAGTTGGCTTAAATACCTTGAAATTTAGGAGAAAAGACT
>OVBI01003280.1:0-13472 GCA_900406495.1 Sisymbrium altissimum
TATATATATATATATATATATATATAACCCCTTACGTCAGATGTTATATTTAATTGGATGTCCCCGAGGGGACCAGATATTATATAGTTATTAATTGTATAGTATAAGATTTTCCACTCCTTTCAATAAAACTCTTTTATAGTTTGAGGCACTTCAGTCATAGAGAGACCAAAGCATGGAACGTACGGATGTAAGTGATCACTGTAAATACGCTTTATTTTTTAATTATATAAATGCACAAGTACTGTTTTTTTTTTTTTTTTCAACAAAAGAAACGCACAAGTACTGTTTTAAGAGAACGATAAACAATATGCGAGATTAATTGATGAGTTAAGAGAAAAATCTTTATATATGTTTCAGCATCATCGAAATACATATTTAGTGTGTATATCTTTACTTTTTAGATTACTGAATTTCTAAAACAATTTATACAATAAAATTTTCAAGTTTAGAATTAGATCTGAGCGATCGAGTATTCTAAAGTTGAGAGTGGAGAATTTACATGTTTGTGTGTCTCTATAGGAAGGATGTTAAACAAGATGACAAGACCACAAGGGCCATGCCACAAACGAAAGTTACACCAATTTGGAGTATTAATAGAATCATTTTTTTATTCTGTTTAATCTCACATTCGTTTGTTTGTTGTTTATTAATGATGACACTTTTATTATTTGATATATAATTCAAATGTGAACGTTCTAGCATGTTTCTTTAATTTAAACATTTATTTTACTATTTTTTAGTATGTTCAACTCATTAACCCACGTCTCTCCATCGATCATCACCATATATATTAATAAATTTACACCTTTTTGTCTTTGATATAAAGTTTTAATTTGTATCTACAAGTAAGATTAGTGTATTATTTGTTTTAAAAAATTAAAGTATTCTGTGCGCTCATTTTTTTTTTTTTTTTTTTCATTTTTTAGACTCTTATTATTTTAAAAAAAAAAATTATATACATAAACATTGCGTTTTTTTTTTCATATGAATATATGTTTATATACATGTTTGAATTTATTACTGGTAATCAAAATTTTTTTGGCTAAAATGTAATATTTATATATCAACAAAAAAAAGGTTTTGTTTACAAAAATATTCCAAAGATAAATGTTTAGAAGATAAATTTTTGGAAAATAGAAAAATTAACAGAAATTAATTTTGTTTGTTATGGTTGGTATTTTTGAGGTAGCTACCCATTTTTCATAATCTTCGTCTTCTTCAACACTTGAACTGCGAAGATGATTTATGGAGAGATTTTAATCGGTTACTAATTTGGTTGTAAATCATTACAGATAATTTTTTTAGCGTATGATGTAGTTTGTAGTCTGTATAACTATTTTTTTTATCACTTATGCATATTTAATAATAATTTAAATAATAACTAAATAATGTAAAATAAAATTGGTTGCATAATAATAATAAATTTAAATGCATATAAATATAAGAAATCTTTTTGTTTAATAAAAAAATCTTTAAAATATTTACATTTTAGAGGGGAAGAAGTGCAATTGAAACGTTTGAAATTCATTATCCAATAAGCATCATCATAGCCAAATATTTGTATAGAATATATATAGCTATAGTAAGCTGTGAGATATGATTAAAACTAAAACTATGTGAGATTTTCCCTTCACTAATTAACACCAGTGAAACCCACATGAGATGAAGATTAATTATCTGATTAAATCACATTTAAGGATTCTGTTCTCGAATCTAAACTAGTATAATTAATAGCAAACCCACTTCCTCAAATTTTCAAAATATTATTCTAAGATATCAAGTATTGATGAACATGACGATTGCTACTAAAACACAAATTCTCAAAGTTTGACACGAAGCTGTACATCCAAAACATGACATGATAAGTTATTTGTAATCGATTAGGATATAAATTATGACCCATTAGCATTGAATATAATAGCTGATTAATTCATATATCGCCTTTCCATAGATTAAAATATGGCATGGCATGGTTAAACTTCAAAACCACGCCAACAGGCTCTGATTTAAGATTGTACTTCAAGAACCGACTGATCAATAATTTTGCATCAGCGATCCGTATATAATTATGTACTTGATTTAAAAACGTAAGTATGTCACTTATAATATATATATATATATATATAGGTTTAGTGCATGATGTACTAAAATAGCAATTCCATGTTTTTTAATTAGGTGAGAGTCTGAAGTCGTCTTATTTTTTTAGTGGGGTTAAATGTTACGAGGCCATCTTCTTAGCAACAAAGTACAAAAAAAAATGTGTGAAAGTACGAATAATCCATGCCTCCCACCTCCATATCAAAATCAGCATACGTACGTACTTCTTCTTTGTACGTACGTACCGATACATACCTATATATATATATATACATGGAATAAATACAAATAAATAGATTGGACATGCCGACAAAAAAAAAAAAAATAGATTGGACATATGGTTGAGTTTAAAAACGTGACGTAAAATGTGGGTCTATCTAGGATAAGTAAATAACAGAAACATGAAACTTGTAATGATTGGCCATCACATATGTATAGACATAACAATTTTTTTTTTTCTAGCGGTCCACTTGTAATGACTTAATTGATATTAAAGTAAACAAACAAAAAGGAAATTAAGAGCTTGTGTGTAATTGTAATGTTGAGCACTTCTTCCTCGCTTTGTCGTGTTACTTGTGCAATTCTACACGTGCCTGCGCTCAACTCATGTACAATGTGTTAATGATAATAAAAAAAAAAATTGATCCGTCAAATATCCATCACGAACTTTACCAATTTTTTTGTTGTTGTTGCTAGCCTTGTTTATCATTTAATGAAAAAATCCCGCAAAAACGACATTGGAGATATTAGGACCAATCCGACATCATTAATGAATAATTAAACTCTGCTTAACCATTTCTAGATGAGAGATAATTAAGGTGTGAAAGCCTTTAATCTAGTAGTTTGATTAAAATTTTGTTAATGTTTATACACTTCTTTTTTTTTTTTGAACGCAACTAGATTATATTAAAATTAAACACGAGTTACAAGTGAAGGGCTCTTTGCGAGAGAAGAGAATACACTTGTTACATAATTGAAAGATAAAACATTAAGGGGATATGTTATACAGTTTACATCATAGATATAAACTGGAAGCTTCTTCAAAAGGGCTTCTGCAAAGATCAGACTGAATCCAATCCATAGTTCTTCTGCCATTAAAGACAAGTGAACTATGATTTTAGCTCTTGATGCCATGAAGGCTGAGCATTTGAAACTGTTCTCCACATAGGAGAAGATTGGTGGAGAGGTTCTCTCCGGATGGAAGGAAGATGATGACATCGATCTCTCCTTAAAAAATGAAAGTGTTGCCCAAGATCTCTCCGATAAGGAGGAAGTTGATAACAGAACCCGACACCAAATGAATCGGGTAAAGACCTTTAAAGTCAAATATAGCTTTAATTGTGTGTAGAAAGGAGCCTGTTGGGCTGATGAAGACGTGGCTCATCAAGCTAACATGGATCAGGTTCACCAAAAAGATCTCATGGACCAGGTTTATTACACAAAAATCATGGCCCAGATCCAATAAGTAACGGCACAGGAATATGTGGACTGATTTACCAGAGTTGCGATGCTGGCCACCGAAGAAAACTTGGCCGGTTGTCGAATAAGGACTAACTTCTAAATGACTGTCGATTTGGTAGTCAGATTTTCCTATCAGTCCTGTGACTCACCGTGTAGAAAAGGCGGAGGAGGAGATAGTTGTTGCACAAAAGAATGACGTGAGATCATGGTCGCTGGAATGAAGTCGTTCGTCAAGATGAACAGTGGGAGCCGTTGCTGAATAAGCCATGAAAGAACCGGTGGTGCTCCTGGGAAGCAGAGGTCTCGCGTTTTGACGTTGCAGGGGAGTGGGGTGGCGACTAGGGAGGGGAAACTGATTTCATCGAGACACGAAGAAGTTGGAAATCTGGACAAGACACGCAGATCAGAAGGTGGAGAGGTAACGGATTAAGCATAATTTGGATTTCTCAAGTATGCTTAATCCTGGAATTCTCTTTGGATATGTAACCAAAAAGGTAAATACATTTTGATGACATGATTAGCTAAATCAATTATTTTAACTTCTACACATAAGTTTTCGTATATTAGAAATTGGGATGTCAGAGTTCCATTCATTTAAAATGATCCAAAAGGTATGAAATGGGTAAGTGATGATGAGATTCGTTCGAGAGGATTAAGACTCCTATATGTTGTATACATTAGTAATTATATTATTTGGAGATGTTTTTAAAGTGACATAGGTGTTATTATTTTTTTTAACGTTAGAGATTATATTGATCACAAGTCAAGGATTACACATTGGAACACAAAAGCCGGCGAATTTAAACATAACTCCCAGAATCTTAAGCCAACGGACAATAAAGATAATCCCTGGAAACAAAGCCGGCGGACAAACATACATCCCCGGAGCCAAACCAAACTAAACCAAGCTTACATAAGTCAGAAAAATAGATCATAGACCAACCAAACAAGACACCCTAGAAGATGAAACCACCATGAAAAGGAGGAGGTAGAAAGGAACCGCATCCGAAGCCGAACATTATTGTGGTTGCGACACTTACCGATAATCATTAGATTACTCTTAAGAAAGAGCCCGAGAAAACTGTAAGACGATAAACCAAGAAGACGAGGTGAGACGACACTCATTTTTCCTTGCGGCTTCTATCAGCATGATCCATAAAGAGCCAGAGCTCCAGATCCATTGATAGGAGCCAGAAGAGACTGTCAAAAAACAGAGATCCGTTGCTAACCAAATCAAGGAGAAGAACTCCTACAGACCATGCTTTGTTCATCACTAGAAGCAGTACAGAGGGAACAGTCAATCCACAGCGGATTGAAAAGCCAGAAACTTTGAAAAGCCCAGAACTTGATGAATCTGAAAACAACATAACTCCAGGATGAAGATCGAAGACAGAGATGCACCAATCAAGAACCAAGCTTTTAAAAGCAGATCTGACAAAATAAAATCTAGATCTAGATCTGGAATCCGAAAAAATAAGAGAAAGATGAAAAACCTTTACAAACTAGAAGAGAAGGGAGACAAATAAAACAATAAAACTTAAACGGACCGATGTCGTGGCTATGGGAGCCCACCGACATCGGCCAAAAACGCAAACAATGACGGAGGAAACTAGAGAGAAGAAGGAGAGAGAGGAGAGGAAACTAGATCGACATAGGTGTTATTACACTGATTTATATTTATATAAAGTTATATTGGGTTACTTGTAAAAAATTAAAAATGATGTCATGTGACTATCAATAAAATTTTAATGTAATAAATATTGCGTGAGGATGTGGCGAAGTATTTGAAAAATGAGCTGAATATGTTAAATTTTGCTATATATATTGGATTATCGTTAAAAATGAAATTCTCATAGGGGTTGTTAGCACACAAATATCAATAAATCCATTAAAATTCACTTTCTTATTTAAACACATAGCCACATCCAGAATAGATATATAAACTCCACCCAAGAGGTTTCGGTCCTTAATCTCCCCCGCATCTAAAAAAAATGAGGTGACATATGTGTTATTACACTAGTCTATGGTTTATATAAAGTTCTATTGGGTTACTAGTCAAAAATTAAAAATTATGCTCCATGACCATCAAGAAAAGTTTAATGTCATAAATATTACATGAGGATGTGGCAAAGTATTTGAAAAATGAGCTGAACATGTTAAATTTTGTTATTTACCGGATTTATCGATAGGAGTTAATCTACAAATATCAATAAATCCATTAAAATTAAATTTATTTTTTTAACACATAGCCACATCCACCATAGATATGTGAACTCCACCCAAGAGGTTTTGGTCCTTAATCTCCTCTAGATCTGAAAAGAATGAGGTGACAAAGGTGTTATTACGGTGGTCTACGGTTAATATAATGTTCTATTAGGTTACTAGTCAAAAATTTAAAATGATGCCCAGTGACCATCAAAAGAATTTTAATGTCTGCGTGAGGATGTGGCTAGGTATTTGAAAAATGAGCTGAATATATCAAATTTTGCTATTGAATATATTTATCAATAAAAATAAAATTCTCATAAGGGTTAACCCAAAAATATCAATAAATCTATTAAAATTCACTTTTTTATTTTAACACATAGCCACATCCACCATAAATATGTAAACTCCACCTAAGAGGTTTCGGTCCTTGATCTCTTCCGGATCTTAAAAAAATGAGATGATATAGGTGGTATTACACTAATTTATGGTTTATATAAAGTTCTATTGGGTTACTATTAAAAAATTAAAAATGATGCCCTGTAACCATCATGAAAAGTTAAATGTCATAAATACTGCGTGAGAATGTGGCAAGGTATTTGAAAAATGACCTGAATATGCTATATTTTGCTATTTAGCGGATTTATCGATAGAAATGAAATTTTCATAGGAGTTATCTCACAAATATCAAAATACACTAAAATTAACCCACAAATATCAATAAATCCATTAAAATTCACTTTCTTATTTTAATACATAGCCACATCCAGCCTAGGTATATGAACTCCACCGAAGAGGTTTCAGACCTTGATCTCCCCCGGATCTAAAAAAAAATGAGGTGATATAGGTGTTATTACACTGATTTATGGTTTATATAAAGTTCTATTGGGTTACTAGTCAAAAATTAAAAATGATCCCCGTGACCATCAAGGAAATTTTTATGTCATAAATATTGCGTGGGTGTGGCGAGGTATTTGAAAAATGAGCTGAATATGTTAAATTTTGCTATTTAACGGATTTATCGATAAAAATGAAATTTTCGTAGGGGTTATCTCACAAATATCAATAAATACACCAAAATTTAATTTCTTAATTTAACACTTAGCCAAAACCACCATATATATGTGAACTCCACCGAATAGGTTTTGGTCTTTAATCTCCTTCAGATCTGAAAAGAATGAGATGACATAAGTGTTATTACACTGGTTTATGTTTTATGTAAAGTTATATTGGGTTACTAATAAAAAATAAAAAATGATGCCCTGTGCCCATCCAGAAAATTTTAAATGTAATAAATATTGCGTGAGAATGTGGCGAAGTATTTAAAAAATGAGCTGAATATGTTACATTTTGCTATTTAACAGATTTATCGATAAAAATGAAATTCTCATAGGGGTTAACCCACAAATATCATTAAATCCATTAAAATTCACTTTCTTGTTTTAACACATAGCCACATCCAGCATAGGTATGTGAACTCCACCGAAGAGGTTTCGGTCCTTGATAACCACTGGATCTAAGAAAATTTAAGCGACATAAGTATTATTACAACAGTTTATGGTTTATATAAAGTTCAGTTAGGTTACTAGTGAAAAATTAAAAATGATGCCCCGTGACAATCATGAAAATTTTAATGTCATAAATATTGCATGAAGATGTGGCTAGGTATTTGAGAAATAAATTGAATATATTAAATTTTGTTAGATAGCGGATTTATCGATTAAAATGAAATCCTTATAGGGATTAACCCACAAATATCAATAAATCCATAAAATTCACTTTCTTATTTTAACACTTAGCCACATCCGCCATAGATATGCGAACTCCACCGAAGAGGTTTCGGTCCTTGATCTCCCCCAGATCTTAAAAAAATGAGATGACATAGGTGATATTACATTAGTTTATGGTTTATATAGACTTCTATTGGGTTACTAGTAAAAAATTAAAAATGAAGCCCCGTAACCATCATGAATAGTATAATGTCATAAATACTACGTGAGGATGTGACGAAATATTTGAAAAATGAGCTGATTATGTTAAATTTTGCTATTTAAAAGATTTATCGATAAAAATGAAATTCTCATAGGGGTTAACCCACAAATATCAATAAATCTATTAAAATTCACTTTCTTATTTTAACACATAGCCACATCCAGCATAGGTATGTGAACTCCACCGAAGAGGTTTCGGTCCTTGATCTCCTCCGGATCTAAAAAAGTTTAAGTGACATAGGTGTTATTACAATGGTTTATGGTTTATATAAAGTTCAATTAGGTTACTAGTAAAAAATTAAAAATGATGCCCCGTGACAATCATGAATATTTTAATGTCATAAGTATTGCATGAAGATGTGGCTAGGTATTTGAGAAATAAGCTGAATATATTAAATTTTGTTATTTAACGGATTTATCGATTAAAATGAAATTCTCATAGGGGTAACCCACAAATATCAATAAATCCATAAAATTCACTTTCTTGTTCAAACACTTAGCCACATCCACCATAGATATGCGAACTCCATCGAAGAGGTTTCAGTGCTTTATCTCCCCCGGATCTTAAAAAAATGAGGTGACATAGGTGCTATTACACTAGTTTATGGTTTATATAGACTTCTATTGGGTTACTAGTAAAAAATTAAAAATGAAACCTTGTAACCATCATGAATAGTTTAATGATATAAATACTGCGTGAGGATGTGGCGAGGTATTTGAAAAAGGAGCTGAATATGTTAAATTTTGCTATTTAACGGATTTATCGATAAAAATGAAATTCTCATAGGGGTTTAACCCACAAATATCAATAAATATATTAAAATTCACTTTCTTATTTTAACACATAACCACATCCAGCATAGGTATGTGAACTCCACCGAAGAGGTTTCGGTCCTTGATCTCCACCGGATCTAAAAAATTTTAAGTGACGTAGGTGCTATTACACTAGTTTATGGTTTATATAGTCCTCTATTGGGTTACTAGTAAAAAAATAAAAATGAAGCCCCGTAACCATCATGAAATGTTTAATGTCATAAATACTGCGTGAGGATAAGGCGAGGTATTTAAAAAATGAGCTGAATATGCTAAATTTTGCTATTTATCGCATTTATCGATAGAAATAAAAATTTCATAGGGGCTAACCCAAGTATATCAATAAATCTATTAAAATTCACTTTCTTATTTTAACATATAGCCACATCCAGCATAGGTATGTGAACTCCACTGAAGAGGTTTCGGTCCTTGATCTCCCCCGGATCTAAAAAAAAAGAGGTGACATAGGTGTTATTACACTGGTTTATGGTTCAAATAAATTTCTATTGAGTTATTAGTGAAAAATTAAAAATGATGCCCCGTGACTATCAAGAATAGTTTAATTTTATAGATATTGCGTGGGGATGTGGCGCGGTATTTGAAAAATGAGTTGAATATGTTAAATTTTGCTATTTAACGGATTTATCGATAAAAATGAAATTCTCGTAGGGGTTAACCTACAAATATCAATAAATCTATTAAAATTCTCGTAGGGGTTAACCTACAAATATCAATAAATCTATTAAAATTCACATTCTTATTTTAACACATAGCCACATCCATCATATGTATGTGAGCTCCACCGAAGAGGTTTCGGTCTTTGATCTCCCCTGGATAAAAAAAAATGAGGTGAGAGAGGTGTTATTACACTGGTTTATGGTTTATATAAAGTTATATTGGGTTATGAGTAAAATATTAAAAATGATGTCCTGTGACCATCAAAAAAATTTTCAGGTAATAAATATTGCGTGAGGATGTGGCGAGGTATTTGAAAAATGAGCTGAGTATTTTAAATTTTGCTATTTAGTGGATTGAACGTTTAAAATAAAATTCTCGTTGGGGTTAGCACACAAATATCAATAAATCTATTAAAATTCAATAACTTATTTAAACACATAATCACTTCCAGCATAGGTATGTGAACTCTACCGAAGAAGTTTCGGTCCTTTATCTCCTCTGGATCTAAAAATAATAAGGTGACAGAGGTATTATTATCCTACTTTATGGTTTATATAAAATTATATTGAGTTACTAATAAAAAATTAAAAATGATGTCTCGTGACCATCAAGAAAATTTTAATATCATATATATTGCATGAGGATATGGCGAGGTATTTGAAAAGTGAACTGAATATGTTAAATATTGCTATTTAATTGATTTATCTATAAAAATGAAATTTTCATAGGGGTTAACCTACAAATATCAATAAATCCATAAAAATTCACTCTCTTATTTTAACACATAGCCACATCCAGCATACGTATGTGAACTCCACCGAAGAGGTTTCATGTTTTGATCTCCCCCAGATCTAAGAAAATAAGGTAACATATGTGTTATTACACTGGTTTATGGTTTATATAAAGTTTTATTGGGTTACTAGTCAAAAATTAAAAATGATGCCCGTGACCATCAAGAAAAGGTTAATGTCATAAATATTGCGTGGGGATGTTGTGAGGTATTTGAAAAATGAGCTGAATATATTGAATTTTGCTATTTAACGGATTTCTCGATAAAAATGAAATTCTTATAGGGGTTAACCCACAAATATCAATAAATCCATAAAAATTCACTTTCTTATTTTAACACATAGCCACATACAGCATAGATATGCGAACTCCCCCGAAGAGGTTTCGATCCTTGATCTCCCGCGGCTCTTAAAAAAATGAGGTGACATAGGTGCTATTACACTACTTTATTGTTTCTATAAAGTTCTAGTGGGTTACTAGTAAAAAATTAAAAATGAAGCCACATAACCATCATGAATAGTTTAATGTCGAAAATACTGCATGAGGATATGCCGAGGTATTCGAAAAATAAGTTGAATATGCTAAATTTTGCTATGTAAGTTATTTATCAATAGAAATGGAAATTTTATACGGGTTAACCCACAAATATCAATATATCTATTAATATTCACTTTCTAATTTTAACACATCCACATCCGGCATACGTATATAAACTCCACCCATGAGGTTTCGTGCCTTGATCTCCCCTGGATCTTAAAAAAATGAGGTGACATAGGTGTTATTACACTAATTTATGGTTTATATAAAGTTATATTGGGTTAGTAGTCAAAAATTAAAACTGATGCCGCGTGACCATCAAGAAAAGTTTAATGTCATAAATATTGTGTGAGAATGTAGCGAGGTATTTGAAAAATGAGCTGAATATGTTAAATTTTGCTATTTAACGGTTATATCGATAAAAATGAAATTCTCATAGGGGTTAACCCACAAATATCAATAAATCCATAAAAATTCAGTTTCTTATTTTACCACATAGCCACATCCAGCATAGATATGCGAACTCCACCGAAGAGGTTTCGGTCCTTGATCTCCTCCGGATCTTAAAAAAAAAGAGGTGACATATGTGCTATTACACTAATTTATGGTTTATATAAAGTTATATTGGGTTAGTAGTAAAAAATTAAAAATGAAGCCCCGTAACCATCATGAATAGTTTAATGTCATAAATACTGCGTGAGCATGTGGCGAGTTATTTGAAAAATGAGCTGAATATGTTAAATTTTGCTATTTAATGGATTTATCAATAGAAATGAAATTTTCATAGGGGGTTAACCGACAAATATCAAAAAATCTATTAAAATTAACTTTCTAATTTTAACACATAGCCACATCCCGCATAGGTATGTGAACTCCACCGAAGAGGTTCGTGCCTTAATAAATCTCTGATCTTAAAAAAATGAGGTGACATCGGTGTTATTACACTGGTTTATGGTGTATATAATGTTCTATTGGTTTATTAGTCAAAAATTAAAACGATTACCGTGACCATCAAGAAAAGTTTAATGTCATAAATATTGCGTGGGGATGCGGCGAGGTATTTGAAAAATGAGTCGAATATGTTATATTTTGTTATTTAACAAATTTACTTATAAAAATGAAATTCTCATAGTGGTTAACCCACAAATATCAATAAATCCATAAAAATTCACTTTTTTATTTTACCACATAGCCACCTCCACCATAGATATACAAACTCCATTCGAAGAGGTTTCGGTCCTTGATCTCCCCCGCATCTTTAAAATATGAGGTGATATAGGTACTATTACACTACTTTATGGTTTATATAAAGTTCTATTGGGGTAGTAGTAAAAAATTAAAAATGATGCTTGTAACCATCATGAATAGTTTAATGTCATAAATACTGCGTGATGATGTGGCGGGATATTTGAAAAATGAGCCGAATATGTTATATTTTGTTATTTAACAAATTTATTGATTAAAATGAAATTCTCATAGGGGTTAACCCACAAATATCAATAAATCCATAAAAATTCACTTTCTTATTTTACCACATAGCCACCTCCACCATATATATACAAACTCCACCGAAGCGGTTTCTGTCCTTGATCTCCCCCGCATCTTCAAAATATGAAGTGATATAGGTACTATTACACTACTTTATGGTTTATATAAAGTTTATTGGGTTACTAGCAAAAAATTAAAAATGACGCCCTGTAACCATCATGAATAGTTTAATGTCATAAATAC
Organism: Sisymbrium altissimum; assembly: GCA_900406495.1. NCBI lineage: Eukaryota > Viridiplantae > Streptophyta > Magnoliopsida > Brassicales > Brassicaceae > Sisymbrium > Sisymbrium altissimum. The sequence goes on from OVBI01003280.1 coordinate 12,306, forward strand.
TGCGTGAAGATGTGGCGGGATATTTGAAAAATGAGCCGAATATGTTATATTTTGTTTTTTAACAAATTTATTGATAAAAATGAAATTCTCATAGGGGTTAACCCACAAATATCAATAAATCCACAAAAATTCACTTTCTTATTTTACCACATAGCCACATTCACAATAGATATAAGAACTCCACCGAAAAGGTTTCGGTCCTTGATCTCCCCCGCATCTTTAAAAAATGAGGTGATATAGGTACTATTACACTACTTTATGGTTTATATAAAGTTATATTGGGTTAGTAGTAAAAAATTAAAAATGAAGCCCCGTAACCATCATGAATAGTTTAATGTCATAAATACTGCGTGAGCATGTGGCGAGGTATTTGAAAAATAAGCTGAATATGTTAAATTTTGCTATTTAATGGATTTATCAATAGAAATAAAATTTTCATAGGGGGTTAACCGACAAATATCAATAAATCTATTAAAATTTACTTTCTAATTTTAACAAATAGCCACATCCCGCATAGGTATGTGAACTCCACCGAAGAGGTTCGTGCCTTGATAAATCTCTGATCTTAAAAAAATGAGGTGACAGCGGTGTTATTACACTTGTTTATGGTTTATATAATGTTCTATTGGGTTATTAGTCAAAAATTAAAAATGATTCCCGTGACCATCAAGAAAAGTTTAATGTCATAAATATTGCGTGGGGATGCGACGAGGTATTGGAAAAATGAGACGAATATGTTATATTTTGTTATTTAACAAATTTATTGATAAAAATGAAATTCTCATAGGGGTTAACCCACAAATATCAATAAATCCATAAAAATTCACTTTCTTATTTTACTACATAGCCACCTCCACCATAGATATACAAACTCCACCGAAGAGGTTTCGGTCCTTAATCTCCCCCGCATCTTTAAAATATGAGGTGATATAGGTATTATTACACTACTTTACGGTTTATATAAAGTTCTATTGGGTTACTAGTAAAAAATTAAAAATGAATCCCTGTAACCATCATGAATAGTTTAATGTCATAAATACTGCGTGAGGATGTGGCGGGATATTTAAAAAATGAGCCGAATATGTTATATTTTGTTATTTAACAAATTTATTGATTAAAATAAAATTCTCATAGGGGTTAACCCACAAATATCAATAAATCCATAAA
>OVBI01003281.1:0-13467 GCA_900406495.1 Sisymbrium altissimum
GTATTGTTGTTATTTTTTCTTTTACTTGATCGAAAGTTGTTTCAGTTATCAATTGAATGACATACTGATGTGGTGTCAACTTGTATTTTCCGTTGTTGGGATTTACCACGAAGTTTGAAACTCCATATATTTCTCCTTCCCGAAGTATATTTTTTTTTTTTNTATTACCCTGTTGGATAGTAAGTTATTTGTATGTAATATATTTATAATAATTTTGTTTTAGAAGAGGTTGTGTTTACCTTGATGTCTGTGAATAATAATACTATTCCCAACTTTTTATCCTTTTGAGTATAATCTTCTATCTCCCACATTCTGATAATTCGAATTATGATTGTTTTTCTGTAGATGCCCACTGTAAATTCTTCTAAATCATAAGTTATTTTTTTTTTTCGCTTCTTCTTCATTCCTGCAAATAGTTAAGAACAACATTAATTGATATGTATTGTGTTATTTGAAGGGAAATATAATAATAAATGTCATGGTAGGCATACGAAAAAGATTTATTTTAGTAATTTGTAAAGTATAGTTACGAATCAATTAGTTTTTGTTTCACGTTATTATGTTAAATCCGAAATAATAGTTAATCTAATGTAAATAGATGTTTATGTTTTATTCAGTAATGAGTTTTATATATTTGTGTAATTTTTTCTAGTTTTACCAAAAATTTATGTTGGACATATTATTTTATATTGTATTATAAACCAAATATTTTATATGTTTTAAAATTATTAAGTTAAAAGAATATGTAATTTTTTCCCTTTTTTTCTTTATTCTCCCTTTAATTAATTGTCAGGATAGAAGAAGATTCGGAAGAGACAGATGTGGAGACACACTTATAATACTGATAGTTGACTAATATATTGGTCCTTATTTCTGTGGGCTTCTTTTTAAAGTTGGGCCAGATACGGGCCAGTTTGGATTCTACTCTTACATGGGTTAGTATGAAATTCGGGCCAATATATAATAAGCTGATGGGTTTGTATCATAAAATTTGGGCCAGATACGGGCCACTTTGGATTCTACTCTTGCATGGGTTAGTATGAAATTCGGGCCAATATATTATAAGCTGATGGGTTTGTATCATAAACAGATTGGGTTTGTATAAAAAATAGATGGAGTTGAGAAGAAAATTTGACAACATGGACAGGTAAGCTGAGGTGGAATTAAATCCTAGGTGGACACTCTAGAAAGAGTTTGAGGCAATCCCTTTTATTATATAGGGATTGGTCATATGGAAACTTCTTTGTAATTCCTAAGTTAACATGAGTGGCTACATGATCGTCATATAATGAAACTAATTACCGATGATAATCAATGCAAAGTCAGCATTCATTAAACAGGTGATAATCAATGCTAAGTTAACATGAGTGGCTACATTAAACTTTTTTTCTTTATTCATCATCTATCTTTGTACTTATGTACACTATCTTACTCAGATTTATCAGCTCGCGAACATCATCAGCTAACTTCCCAAAACTAATATTCGATCTCTATTTAGCATTTCCCCATCGTTATTCCATGATACCTCTAGTACGTGTATACATAGAGTTTCAAGACATAGCTGTCTAAAACAAACTATCAACATATATTCTCTAATCAATACAAAGCAGAAAAACATATATACATAGTACAAGAGTAATACTATACAAATATATGTACTAGTAAGATTGGTATCACAAAGTACGGTGGTGATATTCAGCAAGAGTATGTGCTGTATTATACAATAAATTATTGTTTCATGAAAACATGTGAGCCTAGCGATTGTTGAGATTGATTAAGACATTATGGTAAATATAAAGATTGGATTTTTTTTTAAAAGATCATAACCCAATGAATTTAAAAAAGTATATAAAGCTTAAATCCAAAAATAGAGGCCCAAAAAAAAATTTATATGATTTTAAATCCTATATAAATAAATTTTTAGAGAAAGAAAAATTAGAAAAATAAATACCTAAAAACCTAAAAGAGGCACCAACCATATGTTTGCAAATTTTCTTTAGATCTGTTCAACATTTCTTATTCGAAGGCTAAGGTAATGTCTTGTTTGCAATTTTTTTCATTCTTGCTTTGTCTTTTCCTGATTGGTAGACATTAGATTGATACAAGTGTACCTGCATATCATGTAGTATAAGTGATATGTATTTGATTGATGTCTTTAATTTGATATGTTCCTCCATGCTCATCCGGATCTAGGCTAAGGTAGTGTCTTGTGTGCAATTTATTCATCATGGCCTTGTATTTTGTTGATTGGTAGAGTTTAGATTGATACAAATATACGTGCATATCATGTTATATGAATGATGTATATTTGATTTATGCATGTAATTATGTACATGTTTTATAATAATTGAACATAGATTAAGATCCATAGATGAAGAACTTTTTGTGATTGTTTAATTGTTGGAAATGCATGTTTTGTATTTGATTGCTGAAAATACATATTTTGTGAATTGACGATTAAAATAATTTTGTTTTATTTTGATCTCATTTAACAGAATTTTACTTTTCTTGGATTTGGTATTAGGTTTAGATTCAGTCCAATTTTACTTATAATAATTTAAAATTAAAATATCAAATAATTTTATTTTAAGTTTATTTCTATTTTATAAAAAAAAACAAAAATTAAAATTATTAAATAAATTTTAGTTATTTATTTTATTTTGGTATGGATATACTTTTAACTGTTATAATAACATGGAAACATTAACAAAATAATCTATAAAATATAAAACTTTAACTAATATTGAATTCTTTATAGTTAGAATACACGTTGACATTATAAGAAATATCTTACCAATCTTTTTTCTCATGTTTAATATGAATTCAATTTTTAAAAAATTTTGGTTAAAAATTTCTTCTTTTTGTGCTTTAGGTTTTTCAAGTTTTTTTTTCCTCAAGACATGAGAATATTGCAATTGAAGAAGATATTAAAAATAGTTTAAGTATTCTATCTCTTTTTTTTTTTGAATTTGAAAAAGGAACAAAATATAGTTTATTGATCAATTTTAATAACTTTAGACAAATTTGAATATTATTATATTGTATGAATCATCTTATAGAATTCAGAGTAAAACCAGTAAAACATTCTTCATTGGTGAACTCATTCCAATCTTTTCGAGCTCTGCCACAAACTCTTCCATTTCTGGCCGTCTTCTCGCCAAAAATTCCAAGCATTTCATCATTATCTCTATAACATTTTCTAACACTTCTCTTCTGAAGGTTCCATTCATTCTCTTATCTGCAAATATGTATGCGTCAATTCGAAGGCGTAGTTACACATCAAAAATATACTTCAAAACCAATCAATTTAAGTACATGAAAAAAGATAATTCAAGTTTGATATGGAAAAATAAATATTACTTCTTCTTTTGCATTATCCATTAAGACCATTTGAAGTGTGGTGTTAGTCCTCCAGATTCTTCACCACTTACAAGCTCTACAAAGAAAAAACTAAAGTTGAACACATTGATAGTTTTATTGAATTTCTCATCGCCACGGTAATGGACAGAGATGAATCAAATCTCTATCAATGCGAAACAAAATATAGTAAAATACAGAATACGCTTTTTCTATTCAAAATAGTACTTTTAAGACAACATATGAATAAAAGAATCTTTTTATGTACCCAGATTGAATTCGATATCTTGTAGCAGAACCCTTACGTCTTGTGACTCCAACTCTATTTCCTTGGCGACTCTGAAGAATCCACAGTGAACTTCTTTGAGTAACTGGAAAACACTGACCAACCCACTGTTGTATTCTCTTTCGTCAGTCCTCTCTTCGGCCCATGGTATTGAGCATTGGCTGTTGCTCCTCTTGAAATAGTTGTACTTGCTAATTTCAACCAAGTTACTCTTATGATGAGGCCACCATACTTAAACGTGATTTTTACGCCCATTTGAGTGTGAACACATTCTCTCATTTTGAAAACATGAAAAGAGTGGTACCCTTTCATTGACTTCAACATTTCCCTTCACAAAGGGAGATCACTAATTAACTCCTTGTTATTCCCAAGTAAGGCTGAAGTCCACTATGCTTCTCAGTAAGAGGCTCTTACTGATGAAAGCAAGAATGATCATTAACTTTTTCAGTAACATATCAAGTCTTACTAAGACACGAAAGTTAGGGTCTGCTAATGGGGAATCGGGGTGCGCATAGCATGAGATCCTTAAACCATGAAACACGAACACATGTGTTTATATGATTTCGGAAATAAGTGATAAGAAGGGATCCCTTTTACATATAATTCGAAAAACCAAACACAAATGTTTCGTCTCAAAGGTGGAACAATGTGAAGAACAACACATGTTTATATGAAGCAAGAACTTGTCCGATTGCTACTCCGAACATTACTCCATGGCCATAACCTATTGCTGCTGCTTTCCAATTCAACACTTGTTCTTGATTCGGCGACTTTGACTGTTGTATTTGTGTTATTGGTGATACATTTTCCCGGAAGCAGCTTCTTTGAAGAGGAAGACCACAAAGATCGACATTTCCTTCAAATGAAGAACTATGCTGCCCTACAATCTGTGTACTCTGTGGTATTTGGCAAGTGAGTTTGTTGTGAGATGGGTCAATCTTCATATACGGACTCTCATCGCTCGTGATCAAATGTTCGATATACATATGTGCTTAAATGCTCATGCTATTAAAGGACGACTCAACGTGATTGGAATAATCTCTCAGGGTCCCTGTTGTATCATGTCTCTATGCATTTTTTAATTTGTAAGTTATTTCTATACATCAGTTCTGTTTTATTTATTTAGGATTTTGAAATTGCCTTTGCCGTTTCTTTACTAAAGTTTTCAAATCCTCTCCTCTTGTTTACGTAATATCTACTAGACATTGATAAATGGAAAGGAGCAATCACCTTGTCAATGTGATGGATGCTATGCAAGTGTAATAACAGATGGGGAGCCTTTAAATGCTCTAGCGGTCGTCTCTATATGAAAGAACAAATGACACTTGTATCGGTAAATGTTGAAAATAAACAAATAAAGATCTAACTTTCTCATATTCTTTTGAAACAATAAAAAGCCCATGTTTCTCATTCTGTTTTTTTTTTTGTTTTATTCTGGCAAAGAGAAGCGGTTCAAGAATCGGATTGTTCTTCACATTTGTAATTCTAGTTGCAGTTGCAGCCTTGCAGGTATCTGTGAAGCTGGTTACGTATTCTACAAGTATCATCTCAGGGTATGTTTTCACACCCTTCTCTTAACGAAACTTCAAATTCGTTTCTATGTGTGTCAAAACCAAAAGGCAGTCTTATATGGATTTAGCAATATCATGGCGGTTATGTCTGAGTACATGCCATTGGGTAGTCAAAAGGCAAACGACTGATCACAAATCTTGTAAATGTCGTGATCTGATGTGAGTTCTGAAGCTTAGTGTACGAATTCGACCTCAACCTTACGTCGTCTCTCTCTCTCAATCACTCGTGTGCAACGCAAGATACAGAGAAAGTCGTCTCTCTCTCTCTCAATGACTCGTGTGCAACGCAAGATACAGAGAAAGCATAAAGAACGACACAAGAGCTTTTACCCGGTGTTTACCACACTCACCAAGATGGTAAGCTGCTATACTCACCAGAGCTGACTGATATCAGCAATCCACTAGAATAGCTCAAGACCCGAGCTCTGATCTCTCTCTACTGTGGTGGTTTCTTCTTCTCTAAGCTTCCGATACTAACAACACACCTAATCGGATAACTCAAGCTAAGCGTACAAACAGAGTATATATATGAGTCAACAAGACTAACATCAGTTTGACTAACACGTGATATGCATGTTGAGCTGAACCTTCTTCTTTGCCTAGAGTGTCTCACACACTTAGAGAAATCTTTGTTTGGATAAGAGGCAATGATCCTTCAAATCTCCACCTTGACTCTTACTCTAAAGAAAACTTGTTCTAGTCCTTCAAACACTTATGAGCAAACCCGCCCATCCTTACACACAAATGCAAGAACCTGAGACAACCCTCTCAGCTTTAACATACTTCTGAATAAACCCATTCAGCCTCGGTGTCAAGCAGCACTTGCTCAACCCTCCGTTACCTTCAACAAATCCAGCGCTCCCTGCAACTTCCCAACATATAACACCTTTGTAAAAATATCAGTAGGGTTATACTCCATAGCAATCTTATGAACCTGTATCACTTCAGCATTTATCAAGTCTCTGATGAAATGATACTTTACCGCAAAATGTTTTGTCCTTTCGTGGTAGACTGCATTATTCGCTATGGAAATTGCACTTTGAGAATCACAAAACAAACTCATTGTCCCCTGTTCAAAACCAATCTCATTCATGAACCCTTTTATCCACACTGCTTCTCTAGCAGCCTCAGACAACGCAACATATTCCGCCTCAGTGCTAGAAAGGGCTACACACTTCTGCAAACTTGACCTCCAGCTGATCGGATTTCCACCAACCGTAAACACCAGTCCTGTAGTTGACCTTCTCTCATCAAGGTCTCCACCATAATCCGAATCACAGTAGCCTCTTACCTCAAAACTACCTTCCTTTCTGTAACATAGCTTTGTCTTCCTTGAACCACTGACGAACCAAAGAACCCATTTTACTGCTGCCCAATGTTCCTTTAGAGGTCTACTCATAAACCTGCAAATCAGTCCGACAGCATAAGCTAAATCCGGACGAGTACCAATCATGGCATACATCAAGCTTCCCACTGCGCTTTGGTATGGGACATTCCTCATCTCTTTGAACTGATTATGTGCCTCCTTTTCAGTAGCCGACTTTAGTTTAAAATGAACTCCCATAGGTGTTCCTACTCCTTTAGACTGATCCATGCCGAAATTGCCTAAAACTTGAGTAATATAACCTTGCTGAGAAAACGACAGAGTCCCTTGTCTCCTATCTCGCTTAATCTCCATCCCGAGTATCTTCTTGGCCTCACCGAGATCCTTCATCTCAAATTCTGAGCTCAAGAGAGCTTTGAGCTCCAAAACTTGCTTCTTGTCCTTAGAAGCTGTAAGAATATCGTCTACATACAACAGCAAGTATACGTAGGAGCCATTCTTCCTTTCTCTATAGTAGACACAGCTGTCATATTCACTCCGAGAGTAACCATTTGACCTCATGAACTCATCAAATCTTGTGTTCCACTGTCTCGGAGATTGTTTCAAACCGTACAAGGACCTCTTTAACAAACACACCTTCTCCGAATGCTTCTTGTCTTCATACCCCTCTGGCTGCTCCATATATATAGTCTCATCTAAGTATCCATGTATAAACGCAGTCTTTACGTCCATCTGTTGAAGCTCCATATCGTAGAAAGCAACTGCAGAGAGCAAGAGTCTAATCGAGATATGTTTGACCAAGGGAGAAAATATCTCTTGATAGTCTATTCCTTCTTTCTGTGAGTATCCCTTAGCAACAAGTCTAGCTTTAAATCTTGGACCTTCCACACCTTCTATTCCAGGCTTCCTCTTATAGACCCACTTGCATCATATTGGCTTCTGCGACTTAACTCTGTCTGTCAACACCCATGTACCATTCTTCTTTAGTGAAAACATCTCCTCGTCCGAGGCTTCTAACCATTTGTCACTGTCTGGATCACTAAGAGCTTCTTGATAGCTACTCGGCTCTGGTCTTCCTCCATCTTCGATTATCACATAAGCAAAACCCGCTAAATCCTCATCTTTTGGATAAGTCTGATAATCTTGAAGTCTGATGGATGGTTTCACTGTTTTTTTGCCCCGGTCTCTAACCAATTGGTAATCACTCAAGTCTTGAGTCTCTGCAGTTGTCTCATCTGACTCTGCTCCGGTGTTTCCTTCTTGAGTCTGGTGTTCTTCTTGTTCTGTAGTTGTGGAATCTCCACCTAGAGTCGTGTCTGCTTCCTCACTAATATTACCTGAATCACCAAAACTCAGAAATTTATTAGTAACAGAAGGGATAGAGTTAATACCTTTGCTTTCAGGTGACTGATCTTCTTTGAACATAAGATCCTCACGGAAGACAACATTTCGGCTCACAACACATCTCTCATCTTCTAAGAGCCAAACCCGAAACCCTTTAACCCCTTCAGGGTATCCAGTGAACACACCCTTCTTTGCTCTTGGATTAAGTTTGCCATCATCAGTGTGCACATACGCTATGCACCCAAAACGTCGAAGACCAGCTAGATTTGGAGTAAAACCAGTCCACATCTCTTCTGGGATATGAAAATCAATAGCTGAAGATGGTGTCCTATTGATTAAGTACACAGACGTTGAAGCAGCTTCAGCCCAAAACCTTTGCCCCAAACCGCTCTCGCTCAAGATGCTTCTCACCTTTTTTAGGATGGTTCTATTCAATCTTTCAGCCACTCCATTTTGCTGAGGAGTGTAAGCACATGTCTTGTGACGGACAATGCCTTCTTCTCTGCACACCTGATCAAACCTCTGATTGCAGAACTCTAATCCATTGTCTGTGCGAAGCCTTTTTAACTTTCTGTCAGTCTGATTCTCTACCATCTTCTTCCACTCAATAAACCTTTCAAACGCTTGATCTTTGGTTTTTAGAAAATAGATCCACACCTTCCTTGACCAATCATCTGTAAAACTCACAAAGTACTGACAATTACCCAAGCTTGGTGGAACAATGGGTGATCCCCAAAGATCAGACTGCACGTAGTCAAGCTTATTCTTTGTTGTGTGCTGTGCTGGCCCAAAGCTCACTCTATGCGTCTTGCCAATGATGCAGTCCTCACAAAATGGTAGACCAGAGATATCTTCTTCTTTCAGACAACCTTTCTTTACTAGAATCTCCATTGATTTCTGCCCCACGTGACCAAGTCTGCTATGCCATAGCTTTGTTTGCTCAATCCTGGCAGTGTCCACCTTCACTGTGTTGTCTTCTACCGAGCATGCTTCTGCTATCTTTGACCTTCCTTATAGGAAATAGAGAGTGTCTCCACTTCGCTTTTTACCTTTCATTATAACCGTACAGCCTTTAACAATTTTTAATACCCCATCCTTTCCTTTAAACTCACAACCTTTGTCCTCCAAAGTGCCTAGAGAGATCAGATTCCAAGATATATCTGGCATGTATCTCACTTCATGTAGAACGAAAGTAGTGTCATCAGTTTTTATGAACCTTATGGAACCCATTCCCTTGACCTCAAGATATGAATCATTCACAATTCTGACCTTGCCTGCAGTTTCTCTTAACTCTATAAAACACTCTCTTCTTGGGGTCATGTGGAACGAACAGCCTGAATCCATTATCCATTCTTCCTTGTCAAATGTGCGCTGTGACATGTTTGCTTCGAATGCTATTAGACCAGCCAAGTCTTTTGCATCATCTTTTGCTAAAGATGACTCTCCTCGGTTCTCAAACTGACTTCTATGCTTGTTTCTTTCTAACCATTTGTAGCATTGCTTCTTCAAGTGCCCCTCCTTTCCACAAATCCAACAAATCTTCTTTCTTTCTCCTGACTTGGATCTAGATCTGTTACCTCTGTTCTTACTTGCATTTGCAAATCTGTTCTCACTTCTGCCTCTTACATAATGGCCCTCAGAACTTCCTCCTCGGTGACTTGAGGTATCTTGAAACTCCTTCTCCTTAGATCTAGCCGAACTTGTAAGTTTTGAGAGTTTAAGCGGAAGTGATTGAGTGTTAAGAGAAGATTGCACACGAAATGGAGTGAGAGAGTGTAATGGAGAAAAGGAGTTTTTATTTCCTTAACTTGATCTATACAAACGAATGAAGGAATACATTTATAGACAGACAAGAGATAAGGTGCAAAAAGAATGAAATGGACTTGTATGGCTGAGAGAGAAGATCCGTGTGGTCCATGCCTTGAAAGGGACAGCTCCTAACGGCTGGGACATTAACCAACCCGTGACCTTCCTTTGATAATATCTCCAACGGTCATGAGGACTTTGTCAACGGTCTTAAGCTTCATTTAACACACGTGATGAGTGCACATCCTTACTACACACGCCTTTGGTTACTTCACACCTTGCTTCAGTAACTTTCTTCACACATATGTCTTGCTTTGTATCACACGGTTTGTACGGACGTTTCAGATGGGCACTGAATGAATCCCTTCTTCACTTTAATACTTCCCCTCAAGCTTTGACCATATGAGATCAATGGTAAAGCTTGGAACTGTGAATACCACCTCATTAAAAACTTTAGCAAGCAAAACCACTTGGGAAAAAGCTGTACATAAGGGAAAAATAGTGTGATCTTCACAGTCTAGGGTCTTCAGTATCTGGCCGTGGGATGTTCACCAGACCCAGCTTCTCAAACATGAACTCACACGTCTTCTGATTTGCGGCCTTAGTAAACACATCAGCCAGTTGATCTGAGCTCTTGGTGTAACATGGTAGAATGACTCCAAGTTGCATTTGCTCTCTCACCTTGTGACAATTTACTTCAATGTGTTTTGTTCTCTCATGGAACACTGAATTTGAAGCTATGTGAATTGCAGCCTGATTATCACAATGCATGGTGATGAGAGTGGTTATTTCTCTTCCCAATTCTTGCAATAACATCTTCAGCCACATCAATTCGGTTGTAAGCCTCCTCATTGCCCTATATTCAGCTTCAGCATTGGAACAAGCCACCACCTTTTGCTTCTTGCCCTTCCAAGTAACCAAGTTGCCTCCCACAAAGATACAATAGCCTGTTGTTGATCTCCTATCTTCTCTATAACCAGCCCAATCTGCATCACAATAACCCACAACTTCTGTGTTTCAATTGGAACCCATCTAAATTCCTTGTTCTGATGATCCCTTAAGGTATCTCAAAATCCGGTCAATCATTCTCCAATGAGTCATCTTGGGTTCTTGCATGTGCTGGCTGATCTGGTTCACAGCAAAGCAAAGGTCAGGCCTGGTCAGAGTGAGATAGATAAGTTTACCCACTAAGCGCATGTACAACTTGGCATCTTCAAACGGTATGTCTCCTCCCTCTTTCTCCTATTGGTGAGTTTTGAATGCATCCTCAAGCGGAGTCTTGGCTGGTTTGGCCTCCATGTTACCTGTTTCAGACAAGAGATCCAATGTGTACTTCCTTTGGGATAAGAAGAGACCCTCCTTTGATCTACATACTTCTATTCCAAGGAAGTACTTAAGTTCTCCAAGATCTTTGATATCAAATACAGATTTCAGATAAGTTTTGGTGTCTTGAATGCCTACCTTGTTATTCCCAGAGATGATAATATCATCCACATATATGAGAATAACTATGATACCTTCTTGATTTTGTAGTGTGAAGAGTGTGTGATCAGCTTCTGATATTTTAAATCCGCGATCCAAGAGAGTAATACTGAGCTTTCTTTACCAAGCTCTAGGTGATTGCTTCAATCCATAAATAGCCTTTCTCAACCTTAGTACATTCCCTGGTTTTACAATGTCTTGGAGGCCTGGTGGTGGTGTCATGTATACCTCCTCTTCAAGTTCCCCTTGGAGGAATGTATTCTTCACATCCATTTGCCAAAGTTCCCATTCTAAGTTTGTTGCAATGGAGAGAACTACCCGGACAGTGTGTAACTTAGCCACTGGAGCGAATGTGTCTCTATAGTCTTCTCCATAGGTCTGAGTGAAGCCCCTTGCTACTAATCTAGCCTTATATCTCTCAATTTCCCCATTACTCTTGTACTTGATGGTGAAGACCCATTTGGAGCTGACAGTCTTCTTTCCTTTAGGTAGAACCGCCTCATCCCATGTATGATTTCTTTCCATTTCCATTGTCTCCTCTCCAACAGCCTCTCGCCATACCCTGTGTTCCTTAGCTTCCTCATAAGTCTTTGGGACCTCCTCTTGATCAAGAATGTTGATGAATACTTGGTGAGCTTCTGGAACGTGTGCCAAAGAACAGACGGCTTGTAAAGGGTGAGCAAAAGCTTGGCAATTGTAGTATACTCTAGTGTTGATCCAATTTGAGGGATCCTTCCTTAGTCTTGTACTCCTCCTCAGTCCAGAAGGCTGCGCCTCTTGTGTGATTTCCGGTTCAGGTATGACTTCATTTGTAGACACCTCTTCTACCTCAGCTGATTCTGACTCACTCTCCTCATCATTGTCTTCATGTGGGTTGGTGTCTGCTGCCATTGGAGCTTGATCATGGTCATTACTCAAATTCTCCCCCTCAGGAGCAAGCGGATTGGCAGCTTGTGATTGTGAGGAGGGTGTTGGTGGGGACATAGATGTAGTGATCCCCAAGTTTTCAAATAGCATTCGCAGATTGGCTGTGCGGTCTGACTGAGACTGTGACAAGCTTTGAAGGCTCTCCCAATCACGAACAGTGTAGTAGCCCTTGTCTTCCAAGAACCGGACGTCACGAGACACCATTACTCTGCCAGTTTTGGGAATGTAACACTTGTAACCCTTCTGAGTACATGAATACCCAATGAACATGCTTTTAATGCTCTTGGCGTCAAGTTTGGTGCGGTTTTCTCCTGGCACTAGGACATACCCTACACAACCAAAAACCCGTAAATGATCAATGGAGGGCTTGGTTTTAGTAAATACCTCAAAGGGAGATTGATCTTGGAGGATTTTAGTTGGAAGTCTATTGATGAGGTAGCATGCAGTAACAACAGCATCTCCCCAAAACTTCTTTGGAACATTGGTGTGGAACATCATTGACCTTGCCACCTCCATGAGATGCCTATTTTTCCTTTCAGCTACACCATTTTCCTGTGGGGTATATGGACAACTTGTCTGATGAATGATCCCATGATGAGACAGAAACTCTTTGAAGGCATTGCTAGTGTATTCTCCACCATTATCTGATATCAAAATTTTCACTTTAGCATTGTAATGGTTAGTGATATAAGCAAGAAAACTAGTGAAAGCTTCTAGGACACGATCCTTAGATGGTAACAAGGTGACCCAAGTGTATTTTGATTTTTCATCTATGAAAGTGACAAAATATTTATGGTTTTCTCTAGAGAAACATGGTGAGGTCCAAACATCTGAATGAACTAGATCAAAGCATTTTTCATAAATAGTAGAAGATTTAGGAAAAACCGATTTGCAATGTTTACCCAAAATACAAGCCTCACAATCATCATTTTGAAACTGAAAATTAGGTAACAATAGGTTTAAAGCCCTATGATGGGGGTGACCTAATCTAGCATGCCAAGTTGCATTATTAGCCACACCAACATTAAAACCAAAGCCACATGAAAAAGAGGAGGATGGCTTAGGCACATACGGACCATCCTTTGTTGTTCCTTGCCCAAGAATCTTACTAGTCTCAATATCCTGAAAACAAACATGATTAGGCCCAAATATTGCAAAGCAGTTTAAATCAGAAGTGGCTCTCTTAACTGACAACAAGTTTGATGTGAAGGTTGGCATGTAAAAAGTAGATGATTCCTTGTCAAACAATTTCAATTTTCCAATCCCTTCAATCTCAACTTTCTCACCATTAGCAATACTAACATGTCTTAAAGCAGGGATGATATTATCAATCAATTTAGGATCACTAATCATATGATGGCTAGCCCCTG
>OVBI01003282.1:0-13456 GCA_900406495.1 Sisymbrium altissimum
GAACTATTATTCAATACATTGTATGCAGTCACGTCAGGGTAATGACCATTGGCACATATGTCTTGGAATAACTCTAAACCTCTATCTACTCCCTCATTTTTTTTATGAGACCATCAGTTGCAGCAGTATAGGCAACCATGTGACCAAAGAAGCCTTCTCCAGCCACATCATCAAGAAGACGGTGGGGATAAATGATTTTGGAAATTTCTTTTGTTTTAGATTAAATTGTGGTTTGGATGGATAATCCAATAATATGTTGTTGGATTCAGTAATTTATTCGAATCATTAAATTTTTTTATGTCCTTTCCTATTTAAAAATAAAAAATAAAATAAAAAGAAAATAATTTTTATAATAAAAACATGATATATTTTTGTAGAATATAGAAAGGTAATAAAGATTAATGTCTAAGATAAAACCTTAAAAACTTCTTGGTCGACTGTTCTAGATCTCTTTTTGGTGATAATATCTGTAACATTTGCTTATTTAATTTTATGATTATAGAAGATGGAAGAAGTAACTGTGAATTTTGAGATTATTAACACGTCTGATTGTTTTGTTTGTTAAATGTTTAACAGGATGCATGATGAAGTCCACGCACAACCGCTTGAGTACTTGAAATCTGCAACGTGTACTGGGAGATGGATAAATGTCCAATTCCCAATGGTTATGATCTTTAGCGGGTTGGTCAGTGTATAAAATTGGAACTGGAGAAGTTTGGCTACTATGGTCCTCTCACTACCGGTGGCGTGGGCAACTTAATTAAAAAGTCTTCAGAATTATCAAGTAAGCAGAAGATGTTGAAAAAAATCTATTCATCAGAGTCTAAAAAGTGGTTGGGGTGTTAGTTAACCAGAATTGCATTACAGGGAATTCATAATGGCCTTCCACAGTTCAAAAATCAGTATTCTGAACATTCTCTTCTCACTTCCTGATCTGGTGATAACTCAAACGTAAATCCAGTTTAGAAAACATCAAAGCTTTATGAAGCTCATCAAGCAACTGATCAATGATGGGAACTGAAAATTTATCTAGCACTGTCATTCGATTAAGAGCATGGTAATCAACACAGAACCTGTAGAAACCATCCTTCTTCTTTACGAAGGAGACAGGGCTCAAGAACAGACTATTGCTTGGAAACTTATGTGGAAAGGTTAAAAGAGTTGATTTGGCTATCTATGTCACCAAAGTGCGCTTACCTTTTTGGTAGCCCATCCAGAGAAAACTACAGGGTTCAGCATGCTTGAGTTGCAGTAGTCAAAAAATAGGTGACCTACCGGGAAGTCATTCGCGGTACTAGGTGAGTGAGGCCAAAACACGGGAAACAGTCATGTGATGATTGCAGGGACAGTATGATGAGAGGCTGCCTAGGAATGATCTCTTGCTCGATAGAATGATAGGTGTTTGTGCATTGAAGGGTCGCACTAAGGTTATAGAAGGCCTCAGATATTCCCGGACTCAACTCTTTTGGATATGATGCATAAAGGCAGAGAAGAGTGTTTGAATGTTTGGTTAAACCCACCAAGCAATCAGAAGGTGTTCACAGATGAACAAAAGAGAAAATGCTCTCAAGAGTAAAACTTAGAAAATTTGATTTATGAAAATAAGAAGAAGTTTTACAGAATATAAAAAAAAAGAAATATAAGGTTCATTGTTTTTGGACTTAGAGAAATAAAAAGAAACGAACTAATAGAAAGGTCAAGAGACTCGTCAGTTACAAAATGGACTCTTCAACTCAAAAGTGTACAGGTGCATTGCACCATGTTTAGCTCAGCCTGCCAAGGTTCCACACAATGTTTTTCGATCTTTTTTCGGCCCAAATTTCTTTGGCTCAGGCCCAAATTTCTTTGGCTCGGGCCAAAAGTAAAGTTCCGTGATCGAACTTCATCATATTTGCAAAAGAAAGGATACTGAAGTTTTGCCTTAGAGAAAATATGTTTGGATCATGCAAGTTGAAGTATATTACTGAACGTCGGGTTTTAGTCCTATCGGATCGGGACGCCATTGTTGCACGGGACGCGATATGGTCGGGATTGTTGAAGTCTCGAACATCGATGGATTTATCCTGAGCAAAGTGAATTGTGACTCGAGATAAGTCTTTATCTTTCCAAATTGGACGGTGAAGAACAAATTTGGCCGGGTGAAAGTTGTCATCTGATCGTAACTCCAGACGTTGCTCCATGTTGGCTCGTGTCGGACCATGCGCTGTATGGTCAGAATGGCTGATGTTCCGAGTAACTCCCAGATGAGTCCGATGCAAGGTGTATCTGGCTCGAGACAAGTGATTATTCTGGTCCACTTCCTGAAGAAAATGATCTCTAACCTCCATTTCCCTGACTGGATTGTTCACCTCACACTCCTGCTTCATCATTGTTCTGTTTTGCTCAGTAAGCGTCCCCAGATTCCTATAATTTCCCTCCCTTTTGATAAAGATTTGTCCTCAAATCTATTTTACCTACATCAAAAGGAAATAAATCAAAAATAAGGAATATTATCAAGCAAATAATTATTAAAGGAATAACAAAGTAGAGTTTTAAAATGGAACTTCCTTGGATAAGTAAAATAGTTTTGTTTATGAACTTCCAATCCCAAAATCCAGACTGATAAGTCAAATGCTGATTCTCCTTGCTTGCTATCTTATGATTAAGCATCAGAAATGATTACTATTTATAGTTTTTATTCAAAATATACTAAATGGTGTATTCTGTATACAACAATACAGATTTAGGCAATATGGTCTATGAGATCGTTACAGTGTTTTGTATCCTCCAAAAAAATCTTATTTATACTATTGGAGTGAGTGACTATAAAAAACATTGGTTTTACGTACATGTCACCAGGTAATATTTATTTTCTATATGTATATGCAGAAATTCTGGAAATGGGACACATCAAGCAACGACATGGAAAATTGTGTTTAACCTAAAAGCAGTGACTCGAACAGGAAACTACACATTTCGAATGGCTCTGGCTTCAGCCAATAATGCGGATTTATTTGTTTGGGTTAATGAAGCTAACTCCAATCCTATCTTCACAACCCGTTTAATAGGTCGTGATAACGTAATTGCTAGGAGTAGAATTTATGGATTATATAGATTATACAATATCAATGTTCATAGAAAATTGTTTAAGGTTGGTGATAATACGATTTTCCTTATTCAAAACCGGAACACTAGTTCATTTTCAGGTGTTATGTATGATTATCTTCATTTGGAAAATCTTTCTAGAGTTTGATAAAGTTTGTAATAAAATTGAGTGAGTGATGTGAATAATTATTTTATTTAATTAATTAATAAAAAGCTTTTATTTTAACTTTGTTTCATACTAATTAATCAATTGTGTTTATAGATTGTTTCATACTAATTATTAAAATAATGCTTATAAATTTATTTCATACTATTATTATAGAGGTTTTATTTCTCGGATCAAAAGTTCTTACATTGATTATAATCTCCATAGTCCATAGTAGAAGAGATGATGACATATTGTCAAGTATCAACCAAAATTTATAAATAACATAATATTATACATTAATGAATTCTAAAAATAAAACGACATGATGTTATTACTATACTTGGCTAAACCTGTAAACTGAGAAGACTACTGGGTAACAAATCATTGTTCAAAAACAAAAACATGTTACATTGCCCAATCATATTGTTAACTAATGAGAAAACAGAATTTCAAATATGCTGTGAAGGATCTAAAGAGCTTTACGTCCAAAATCACTATTGAATTTTTTCCACATGAATACATGATCTCACCTACTTTCGTAAAACAGGCATAAGTGCCCATACCAATGGAAAGTGCAAAAACTATTTCAGATAGGAACTAAAACAGAGATTAACACAAGGAAATTCTTTACAAAGAAATATATCACTAGAAGGAATGATATATCATCATTACACAAGAAAATTCAACAGTGATTTTGGACGTTGTGAACTATGGTTTTTGGAACGCCAGGACGAAAGCAACCATCAAGGGCAGTAGAGTCTGGATGGAAGGAACCAAAAATCAAAATCGAAACAGAGAAGAAGCTGTCAAACCTTGAGAACAGTGGAAAGAAGAGGGGTCAAAATTGGCAAAATATAATTCAAGAGCACTCACCGTTATTCACCACAGTATAGATAGAAAATAGTTCGAACTAATTCAAAGATGTGAACTCACAAAAGAAGCTTGAGATGTTTAGCAAAAACACTTTGAAGGAACCAAGAAAGTTCAAAGTTCCAGGAAGGATATGTTGCCATCAAGGTTTAAAGATCTAAAGATGGATAAATATTACTCAATCGCTGATTTCACTAGAAAAAGAAATCCAAATAGGATATGTTACCATTTGAAGCACACCAGTCAGATGCTTTCTTCTCAAAGACCTGAAAAGTTTATAAAGAGTAAGCGACTGAAAGAGTTAAAGGACGATGGGAAACATTTTCATGATCTTCCTCTTACCACTCTACTACTTCCTCTATCTATGTCAACCTTGTTTCTAAGCACTATAAACGGAAATGTTTTTGGATCCGCTGGACTTGCCTGAGAATGACGAGAAGATGCCATGGAAACAAGTTAGCAAATTATAAATTGTTAAAAGGATTGAAAGTGTGAGGGGCCGAAAAAGAAACTGTATAAGGCACAAGGTTTATAGATTATTAAATTCGAAACTGTCATGAACAGGACAAAAAGTTATTACTATATATACTTCGCTAAACCAGTAAACCGAGGACCACAAGGTAAAGACAAATCACCGTTCAAACATAAACACATGTTACATTAATACTCAATCACCTTGTTTTCTAATGGGAAAACAAAGCGTCAAAGATGGTCATAAGGACCAAAAGAGATACATCCATAACCAAAAAGCTCTTCTATTCGCATCATTTTAAAAGAATTTGCCTCTGGATTTACAGAAGCCAGCTTTTAAACTAAAATCAATAGCAGCAGATGGAAGTTTGAGCTTGTGGAACATGTGAGTGGACTCCATGCGTTTCCAATCAACCTAGCTAACCGGTGAAAGAGTGAAACGCGGCCAACGCGAGACTCACTTGTTACTCCCAACAATTTCTCAGGTTACAGATCCAGACGAGGAAACGGCACCGTTTATGGGGTTGAGAAGTGCAAAGACCACAACAATTCAACATCGGGGTGAGAAGTTTTTAAATCTAAAAAGAACCGTTGTAATAACAATTTAGCCGTTGGATCAGAAATAAAAGAGTAATGTTATATGCTAAAAATAATTCAATTGAAACCTAAAACCGACTAAAACCGGGTCTCGTACCCAATTAAAATAAACATTACATTGTTTGGTTATTTCGCAAATCCCTCTCTCTCTCACCTAAATCCCTAGAAATCTGAACGAATGATTGTTTCTTCTCTCATCACTTCTTCTTCGAAAGATTGTTTCTTTTTGTGAATTTACGTCCACAAGAATGAAGCTTTGAGGTCAGAGGAAGAATTCTCATACCGATTCTGGTAAATCCTCTTTTCTGGAAAATTTATCTTTGATTTGTTTCTGATGAAATTTGTGTTAGGTCTTTGGTTTATCTATGTAATTCGAATGATGAAATTGTGTTAGGTCTGACTCGTAAATCCTCGTTATCTTTGTTTGATTTGATTTGTTCCTTCTTCGAGAAATTGTTTCTTCTTCGGAATTCTCTTCATACACGCTCACATATGTTATATCTTGTTGATTTTGATCAGTTTGTAACAGGACTACATACCAACAGTTTTTCACAACTTTAGTGCAAACGTTGTAGTTGAAGGTACCACTGTGAATCTAGGGCTATGGGATACTGCTGGTAAGAACATTCATATCCATATGTCAACTTCTTTGTTTTGGTTGATTTGAGATTGTTTTGCATCGACAAAATCTATTGTTCTGTTTTTGTGAAAGGACAATGTTAATTATACTTGAAATTAGGGCTAGATATGATATTCACTGCTTATTTGATGCTTTGCCTACGAGATTTTCTTCACTTTCTTGATTTGTCATACCACTGCTAGTTCAGACATGCTTACAACTGGTTTCTATTCTTTAGGATGCATTGTCAAGAAAGCTCAGAGACGGAATCTGTGTGCTCTCTGATGATGACGGGATAAGAGTGCTTATACTTTTCAACATGTTATGCGGGTGAACATTTCCCTACGATGGCTCTTACATTTGCTTCCCTTTTTGAGGTTAGAAACAGAATTCATCTCTCTCGTTCATTTTACTCTTCATGTTCTTACTCTTGAGACTTACATTGCTGTTTCCTTCTTCTTGTGGATAGTCTCTTGATGTATGGCTCTACACGTCACTTGATTCAGTCGCAGCAGGCTTCGGTTTCTCTCTTCCTTTCTGAAATGTCCCTTAGGTTGTCCCACCTCTTTTAATAACTCGGTTGCCCCAGAATGAGGTAATCTCAATTACCTCTCTATAGTCCCTGATGACACAACATAAATGAGGTTGCCCTATGGTTTTCTAGTCACCGTAGAATCAAGGTAATCTTAATTACCTTTCTAAAATGTCCCTAAAATTGTCCCATCTCTTTGAATAACTCCCTAGTCTTAGAGTTAGAATCAAATGCCTCGAAATGAGGTAATTACTTCTCTAAGTCCCTGATGACAGAACACAAATGAGGTTCTCTATGGTTTTCTAGTCACCGTAGAGTCAAGGTAATCTTAATTACCTTTCTAAAATGTCCCTAAGGTTGTCCCATCTCTTTGAATAACTCGGTTTCCTAGTCTTTGAGTTAGAATCAAATGCCTCGGAATAAGGTAATCTTAATTACCTCTCTATAGTCTCTGATGACATAACACAAATGTTCTACAGTTTTCTAGTGTACAAAGACTGTTAAGACTTATTTCAGATGAGTTTGATGGGTAAAACGACCAACGTTTAAGACAAAAACAGTCTTGCCAAAGAACACTTAGTTCGATGGAAAGAAAAAAACCAATTGATTACATTACAAAAGCACTTATTTCAAATAAAGAGTGTAAGAACTAATTAATTTTGATTTTTTTTTTTTAGGTATTTTTGTTCCGCAGGTTTTCAGATTGTTAGACTTGGAGGAGATCTCTGTGACAGGTACACAGCTTTTCCAACTTTCTTGTAATTAGTTTATGAAATTCACAAGTAAGAGAAACATATACAAAATAAAGACTAATTCTGATTTCCACAGGACATGTGCTTAAATAAGCATCCAAAATCTTAGGAGAATATAAGTGTGACAACATACTTCTATAACAGCTTGAATTATAAAGAGTAATATTGATTTGTTCTGGTATGTTTTTCAGCTTCTCTCATAGAAATTACTACATACATACTTTGAAACTTGCGCACACATTCATAGCTGCTTTCTCATCCTTCATTGTTTACCTGTTTTCGTGAATGTTTATTTGATTTTCTTACTACATGCATACTATGATACTTGCACACACATTCATACCTGCTTTCATCCTTCATTGTTTACCTTTTTTCGTGAATGTTTGTTTGATTTTCTTGCTAAGTTACTAGTTTCTCACTTCAGTCACTTGCTTACTTCCTTTTTTTTTGCGTCCTCTAACTTGCTTCGTTGATTCTTTCCTTTCATAATTTCTTTCTCATTATTTACTTCTCCAGTTCCTTGAATCCTTGTTTAGTTTTAACTTCTTTACTTTATTGTTGTTTACTTCCTTTTTTTCTTTGCTTGCTTAATCGAATGTTTTTATTTATATTACATTTTGTTCTTTGTTTACTTGGTTCCTTCTTAACTTTTTGTTTACTTGCTTAATTTGTCTATCTACTATGTTTTACTTACTTGTTTCCTTCCTAACTTCTTGTTAACTTGCTTAATTTGCCTATCTACTCTGTTTTACTTACTTCATTTCCTTTACTTGTTTGCTTACTTGCTCACCAACTAATAGTTTAGCTTAATTTATCAATTTTTCTTCCATGAAAATGTGTATTTGCTTTAGACAGTTCTTTTCGATGTTAGAGACACTTTGCATGCCTAGTTGTTTCTTTGAATCTACAATATATATATATATATATATATATATATATATATATTGATGCTTTTAAGAGATAATCTCTTTTAATTAGAAATCACTATTATCTCTATTTTGATGCTTATGTTTTTTTGGGTCAATTTTTGATTTTACGAAATGCATATCACTTAGAGTCTCCTTTGAGGTTTAGTTTTAATGTAAGTAGGACTCGTGCAGAATATGAAGTTTCTTTGAATTTGATGAATTTTTTTTGCTGCTGATTGTCAAAAAACTGCATGATGACAACTTTACGATCTTACAGCTAAACTTGGTTAGTATATGAATAATTCTAGAATTCTGCATCATATTTCTTACTTTGATGAACAGATATCATGGTAGACTTTAGTTTTTGCAATACAATAATTGAAAATTTCTCTGCTATTTTACTTGTGTCTCTTGTTGTTTTTACTCTAGATGTAACATATCAGGAAAATTGTTTGTTTCCTTTCATAATTTCTTTCTTCATTATTTACTTCCTCAGTTCCTTGAATCCTTACTTAGTTTTAGCCTTTTTACTTTATTGTTGTTTACTTCCTTTTTTTTTCCTTTGCTTGCTTAGTCAAATGTTTTTATTTATATTATGCTTTTGTGTTTGCGTACTTGTTCCTTCCTATAACTTCTTGTTTACTTGCTTAATTTGTCTATCTACTCGTTTTACTTGGTTCCTTCCTAACTTCTTATTTACTTGCTTAATTTGCCTATCTACTCTGTTTTACTTATTTCATTTCCTTTACTTGTTTGCGTACGTGCTCACCAACTAATTGTCTAGCTTAATTTATCAATTTATCTTCCATGAAAATGTGTATTTTCTTTAGACAGTTCTTTTCAATGTTAAAGAGACTTTTGCATGCGTAGTTTTATGAGATTTCGTAATGTTTTCCTGCAAAATCATCTATCTTAGAATCTTTCATCTTTAAGCGATCGAAGTCAGCCAGTAGTGTTTGTAGTCGAACTTCTTTTACTCTCTCCGCTCCTATGTATCTCGCCCGTATTCCGATCCATACCTTCTTTGCCGTATCAAGGTCTCCAACTTGTAGGGTAAGTGTTTCCGGAATAGATTGGAACAACAAAGCCATAGCCATGTTGTTCTTTTCAGCATCTAGGGTTTATGTTGTGGTTTCAATAGCTTCCCATACTTTATTCACCTTTAGAGAAACTTTCATCCTCATAACCGAAACTGTGTAATTAGTTTAGGTAAGCATAGGACAGAGAATCGAAGAGGAACCTCCTCCTTCTTTAGGGCGCACCGTTGTTGTTATAGCCGTCTCACTCATCTTTGCCTTACACAAACTTGTGAAGCTCTGTTACCAATTCTAAATTACTAACACGATATCAAGAACAAAGTGATCAAAGATCAAGACTTAAAAGAATAACTCTCTTTTATTAGCTTTAGAAAAATCCTCTCAAAAACTAAAGCTCTTTTGCTCTCAATCTCTTAATAAGCTTTGCCACATCTCGACAACTTATATAGAGGTTAACCCTAACAAACTTTCATTATTTTCTATAATCTTTATATTAAGATATCTCCTAAACATAAACTTCTAATCCTTTTTTATTTAGAAATCACAAAGCTTTCTTCAAGCTTGAATCAACAACATCAATACTCAATCACCTTGTTTTCTAACAGGAAAAGAAAGCTTCAGATATGGTCATAAGGACCAAAAGAGATATGTCCCTAACCAAAAGCTCTTTTGATCAGTAATCTCAAAAGATATTCTATTTAATGAAACTTGTAACTACACCTAAGAGATATATTTCTTTGTAAAGAATTTCCTTATGTTAATTTGTGTTATAGTTCCTGTCTTAAATAGTTTTTGGAATTTCCATTGGTATGGGAACTTATGCGTGTTTTACGAAAGCAGGTGAGATCATGTGGAAAAGATGGAGAGCTAGCAAGAGATGGTGTCAAATTCAACAGTGATTTTGGACGTTGTGAAATAGTTTTTGGAAGGCCAGGATGAAAACAACTATCAAGGGCATAGATCTGCTTGCATAAAAGGCAGTAGAGTCTGGATGGAAGCAACCAAAAATCAAAACCGAAATAGAGAAGAAGCTGTCAAACCTTAAGAACAGTGGAGGGAAGAGAGGTCAAAATTTGCAAAATACAATTCAAGAGCACTCACCATTATTCACCGCAGTATAAATAGAAAATAGTTCGAACTAATTCAAAGATGTGAACTCACAAAAGAAGCTTGAGATATTTAGCAAAAACACTTTGAAGGAACCAAGGAAGTTCAAAGTTCCAAGAAGGATATGTTGGCATCAAAGTTTAAAGATCTCAAGATGTATAAATATGACTCGATCGTTGATTTCACTAAAGTGAGTGGACTCCATGCATTTCCAATCAATGTAGCTGACCAGAGCTTCATCAATTATGCCACTGGATTCAGTGGAGCCTCCGGTGAAGGAGTGAAACAGAAATAGTGTCGTCATTTAATACTTTGACACAGATTGACAGTTGGAGAAAATGGGAAGCCCAAGCGATGATAATGGCTGAAGCAGATATCCATGGTAAATAACAGAACTTTTCTGTTTCTACTTCAAGTAAAGCTTGTATGTTTCTTTGATGAATCTTACGTTAAGAGAGATGAAGAACGGTGCTGTCTTAGGATTGGGAACAACGTGAAACTAGGATTATTTAGGCTGTGCATTCCATGAACTCACTTGAGCCGTGGAGATGCTATTCTGCAGAAGTTGCAATTTATCTCTTTGCCTTGATTATCGAGTCGATTCCAGTGAAATTTTCTAACTACATAGATTGGATGCTTTAATTTTATCTTCAAATTCTTCTTCATATATCCTCTTCTTCTTAATTTTATCTTCAATAGCAAAGAGGACGAAAGTGATGATTCTTGAGTCTACATTTTTCTTCCATCATGCCTCTCATCGAGTAATAATCGTTTTCTCATCGATTAACTCTCCATGATTTTACCTTGAACTGTCATATCTCTAAACCTCCGGAAGATCTTGTCAAATGTAATTTTGATGCCTCATTTGATTATGACAATCATCAAGTCCGTACAGGTTGAGTTCTTCGGGATCACTCCGGTATTCTTCCCCTGTGGGGCTCGGCCTCTGTTGACCTTCTATTCTCTCCACTGGAAGCAAAACTGAAAGCTCTTTTTATGCTTCTCCACCATAGTTGGATTATGCTTTATAACCTGGTAATTAATTACATTTTTGTGTGTTTTAATTTAATTTAAATTTTTAATATTAATTTCTATTTATTCTGAAAGATACAATTTTTTGGAAATCTTGATAATTTCTTAATATTTAATTAAGATGCTGATTTTAAATTCTACTTGGATACCTTCAATTATTTATAATTTCAAATTTTCTTATTTTTGCTAATTTAACATTTCTAATATTATTTTTTATTTTCTTTTGAAAGAGTGTTTTTTGTACATCTTCAATTTTTTTTTTGACAATTTCGTTTTTGATTATCCTTTTTCAAATTTTTTTTTGTCTTATACTGATTTTTATTATTATTTAGAAATAGATGGTTTTATTTGGTTTATATTTTATTAAGAAAAAGATGATTTATATCAATTTTTTTGATATTTTCTTCATATTTAATTAAGATCTTGATTTGGCACAATTTGATTGGTGGTTTTAAGTTCTATGTGGACACCTTCAATTGTTTATACCTTCAAAATTTCCTATTAAATTATTTTTTTTGTTAATTTAACATTTTTGATATTATTTGTATTTTCTTTTGAAAGAGATAATATTTTTTTGGAAATCTTGTTTTTTTTTTGTTAATTTCTTTTTTTATTCTTCTTTTAATTTATTTTTAAACACTAATTTCCGTTTTATTTAAAAAGAGATGATTTTTTTTGGGTGAAAAATTAGATATTTTTAAGTATATTACCATAGTTTTCCTTTTCTGTGTATTTTAATGTATTTAAAATGTTTGATCATATTTAACATTTCTTTTATTCAATGAAAACCTTGATGTAGACCAATCATATCAAATTTTTTAATCTCTGTGAACGTCCTCAGTGACTTATACCTTCAACTTTTATATAATATAGAAAAAGAGATCATTTTATTTGGTTTCTATTTTATTAAAAAAGAGATGGTTTTTATAAAAAATTTAATATTTTCTTAATATTTAATTAAGATCCAGATTTGACACAATTTGATTGGTGGTTTTAAGTTTTATGTGGACACCTTCAATTATTTATACACGGATCTACACTAATATTTTAGTTAATTTTTTTTTTTTGCTAATATATTTTAAATTATTAAAATTATAATAGATTTATAAAAATTCTCTTTTATATAAAAAAATTTAAAGTATAATGTGTAGGATGATGATCTCTAAGTATATTAATAAAAGTCAATATACTTAACTTTTTTAAATATATATTTAACAAAAAATAGTGATTCTTAATATTTTTATTAAATTCTTTAAAAATTGTTATTATTCTTAATTTAATATTTTTAAAACTGATTCATGCCATATTTTTGTTAAATTCATTTGAAATTATTATTATATTGTGATAATTTTCCTTTTTGTGTAATATAATTTATTTACAATGTTAGTAATATATTTAACCATTTGAAATATATATTTAACTTAATACTGATTCTTGCCATATTTTTATTAAATTCGTTTAAAATTTTTATTGTTCTAAATTTAATACTTTTAAAACTGGTTATTTACATATTTTTCTTAAATTCATTTTAAATTACTATTATATTATTGTTAAATTCATTTTAAATTATTATTATATGATGATAATTTTTCTTTTTGTGTATTTTAGTTTATTTAAACTATTGGTAGTGTATTTAACATTTTTTTTAAATGAAAACGCTGTCATGGACCACTAGAATCGGTTTTTCAAATCTCATGTTGACGTCTTCAATGGTTTAATGCCTCAACTTTTATATAGTATAGACTAGGTTTAATATTTTGGTTTAATTTCTTTTTTTGCTAATATATTTTAAATCATTAAGATTATAATAGATTTATAAAAAAGAAATTTACATAAAAAGTTATAATATATTGTGTAGGATGATAATCTCGAACTTATTCGATCAATCTACCTCGCTCACGACTTTTCTTCGGACAGTTTTTGTCTGGCCTTACTATCATAATGGTGAATAAATATTAATGAAGATGAGCCATTTTACCCCTTGATGAATTAGTGTATTTTTTTGTAAAGAATTAATTAGAGTGTATTTCTGAAAAGGTGTATGATGAAATGTGTATTTATGACAATTTTCCTTGATGGATTAGGATTGATGCTTTAGTATTTTTGATTTTCGATGAATCGTTTGTTCAAAATATGCAAAATATTTGACACCATTGCAAGAAGAATTAAACAAACGGACAACCCTATTTTGATTATGAAAAAAATTAAAATGAACTTCAAGCCACTGAAAATGGGTTTAAAAAAAAGGCAGATTCACCCATTTCAGTATAGTTTCGGTCTTAAATTTTTACTTCTCTAA
>OVBI01003283.1:0-13455 GCA_900406495.1 Sisymbrium altissimum
AAGAAGAAGAGGAATTTGCGAAGACGAAGATGAAGAAAAAGACGAATTTGCAAAGATAAAGATGAAGACGAAGACCAATTTGACGAAGATGGACTGAAGAGAAGACGATGTCGGCGGAAGAGGATTTCGTCGAAGATAATGTCGGGGAAGATGATTTCGTCGAAAGATGGTTGAGAACTACGGTTTTTTGATGTTTTGCATGTTTTTTTTTAATAGGGGGNTAGTTTTTAATTAAAATAAATCTCAAATCAAAAAAACTAACTAAGTGTGTTTATAGTTATTTTCTAAGGTGTACAAATATTCTATTTATTTTTGAAAGTTTCATTGTATTCTAATTATTTATGCTAACTTTGATGATATTTTAATCATTTTTCCTTTAAAATAAGCCCATGCGGGCCACGCCCATATTTTGCAAACAACCCATGATCATTGATTCATTTTGATATTAATGTTTAACCAACCATTTGGTCTAGAGATCGCCCTAATTTCTAATTCTTTCTCTATCTAGCCACCTCCAATCTTAGCTTCACATCTGAACGCCCTACTTCTCTGGTGACTGACCCCTCTCAGTCTCAGCTCTCGTTGTTACCTAGGAAGGTTCTATCCTAATTAATCCAAAATTTTAGAAAAAACTGTCAACCTAAAATATTAAATTTTTATTAAAAAAATTTGAGACTAAATTTCATAAAGTCCTTAAGTTACAAAAAAAAAAAGTTTCATTAATACTTGTAAAAATATCTCCAAATTCATAACTACTAATCTTCGATAGTTTATATAATCTCACACTCCAATTTATAAACTAGTTTTCAGTTGCATTATAAAAAGAAGTATGCATATAAACTACACAATGAAAACGCTCAATAACCATCCACATTTAACAAAATACATCAAACAATTCTATTAAACCACAAAGTCCATCTTTGTAACATAATCATCTGTTTTTCATCCTCATACTTAATCATTTCATTTTATTTAAGCCATTTTGATTACTTAGTCATTTCTATGCATTTTGACCCAATAGATCTAATATGGCCCTTTTAGATGAAAGAAATATTATTTCAATAGCAGATCGTCACAACTCTTTTCTACTTTAAAAGAACTCATCTTCGAATCTGCATCGTCCATTTATTCATCAAATTGTGACTCAAATAATTCTAAATACTCTACCCAGCGTCTTGCCTGCTTGCATGTTCTTGAGTCATTCTTGAATCCCATCACACTCCCAAATTACTTCAACCATTAAAACTCTTTTCTTCTTAACTTGTTTACCAGGCAACATCATAACATAAAAGGAGTGTACCTTTTAACAATAATTTTTAAAAAATTGAGTGTACCTTTAACCAAATCAATGAACAACAATCTATGAACAATATATATATATCGGCAATAATGGATTATAAGTTGAATGTTCCAAAAAATCAACTTTGTTAAATAAGTTAACCAACTAAACTTAAATATTGCTCAACTTTTTCAAAGCAAATTGATATTAATCAATTCTAAATTTCCCAACATATAATACAAATCAATAATTTAAACAAATAAATTTTATTACAAATAATTCTCATTAATAAGTTCAGATTCTTGCCAACATAAAACCAATAGAAAGCCAAACATAAACATAAACATAACATAGCGGTACAATGAGTTGAATCCAACAAGAGCAGACAAA
Organism: Sisymbrium altissimum; assembly: GCA_900406495.1. Classification (NCBI taxonomy): domain Eukaryota; kingdom Viridiplantae; phylum Streptophyta; class Magnoliopsida; order Brassicales; family Brassicaceae; genus Sisymbrium; species Sisymbrium altissimum. The sequence continues at coordinate 1,670 of OVBI01003283.1, forward strand.
GTGGATAGGACCAATTTTATTGAGTGTGGTTTGAAGTTTTACGCAATAAGGGCAATTTTATCCTCAGTTGTAGTAGTAGCAGATGGTCGAACCAAGCCTCCCAAGCGTGTGGAGTTGACATAATCAAATGGGAAATGGTTAGAGATACCAGGGACTACTATTCCCACAATCCTAATTGACCTCATCATCCAATTCTCTTTGTACTCTTTGCCTTTCCAGAATTGTATTATGAAACTCCTTATAAACTCCCATGCACCATTCAAAACCGTCGGTATTAACCACAACAAGTTAATGTAGTTCGCATTTGGTGCATCTTCCCTTACCTTAAAAGCCATAATCATGTGAAAATAAATAAAAGAAAATCATGTGTCATTGAATCATTGACTTAAATGTTTTAGTCAATGATTTGTTTGGACTTTGGAAATTTTAAATACTAGTTGAAAACTGATATTAAACATTGAATAATTGTATTAGATATTAAAAGAGATTTAATTGATATTAGATATTAACAGAGATTTAATTGTATTTCAGTTTAAAATTCACATAGTTAACTTTTAAGAAAGTGAGGATTTTAATTCCTATGTAGTTTCTCTAAATCAATTAAAGTCTCTATGCAACTCTTTTTTTCAACTTCATGTACGTGTAGAAGATAAAAATTATTTTCAAACTCCAAAGAATAAAAGTTGGGTTTCTTTTGTTGTTGTTTTTTTCTTCTTCTGTTTGGTCTTATTAAATAAGTTTTTTTTTGGGTACGCTCTTATTAAATAATCTAGTATGACAAGACCAAAATAATACTGATAATAATAATTAAAGCTGCTTTACCTTTCCTTTGTAGAGAGTGTTGAAGTAATTGCAAGATCCATAGTGCTTGTATGCAAAAAGAATCTTATCATCAAAGGGGACTCTAGGCACCATATCATTGTTGTAAACAAATCTCTCATAATCAATTCCATGCTTTCTTACAACTTCCTTCATATAGTCCCCAAATTCCTCGTCTCCTATACGTGGCTGTCCAAATGTGTAGACTCCTTCTAGCTTATCAAGTAGCTCATCCTCACCGTGAATCGCAAGAATCGCTGGAAACAGAGCGGCTATTGCGCCACCAAGGCTATGACCCGTCAGAATAAATTTAAGGTTTTTGTCTTTGGCAAGCATGTCCCTAAGCTTCTGTCTGATGGTGTAGTAAGCATATTGGTGTCCGAGAGTTATAATTTCTTTGGGCCATCCGTTTTTTTGGAGGCCTAGAGCTCTGGAGAACCCAGCATGGATTTTGCCAACGTTCTTCATTTCATACCTAATTTAAATTTAGAAAGAAATGATAAATGAAATAATTAAGAAGAGTATTATATTGAAGTAGACATATGGAACGTATGTATTACGTACCAAGAGACGTCGAGATCAGTGCACCAATCATCTGCATCGAAAGGTTCGGTTCCTCTGAAACTGACGACAATGAGATTTGAATTTGTGCTCGACGCCTTGAACACAAAGGCTTGTGTCAGGTTTCTTTCTTGGTAAGCTACAAAAATAACTTACAATTTAGCGAAATCTTTACAAATGTTACGTAGATTTGTTTAATACTATTACAAGGTTCTGTAGAAATTTTATATTTGAAAGAAAATTTAGTGTGGTAAGAATAATTTTAGAAAGAAAAAAAAAGAGAGAGAATTCTTATAGTTGATTTAAACAATAGTACTTAAAATTGCGGATTATCTGCGGACTAGTGTTAATATATATTTCCTCTTTTTATATAGAAGTTTGATATTTCATCGAATCAGTAGTGTAAAGATTTATGTTTTTGACACAAAAGCTGATATCTTGTTTCATTAACTTAATCGATCTATTATCAGTCAATCATGCACCATTTTACTTTAAGAACCAAGGCTGCTAAATTCGGACAAAACACGTGACGTTTAGCACCCGTAAACATCCCCTACTAAGCGGTTTACGGGTACTACATATGAACCAATCAAACTAAATATTTTTGAATTTTGATTAATGTGCCGACATTGACCCTCTAATTTCTAATAACAACACTTACGTCTCCTAAACTTTAACCGACTTACAATAAATTACCGTAGTCAAAATAAAATTGAGGGCACATATAGCACTAACTAGTTTTAGTAATTTTGATCTTTAAATTTAAAATGTTGTTTTTAATATCTTTTTTCGTCAACCACTAAAAGTGATCGGCAAATTAATACAGACGACATGTATAACATCAGTAGGGTCCCTCGCTTAGTTGGCATATAAATCATCATGATCTCCTATATATTATAAAAATGACAAAATGAAAGGCATTTATATCATCTATTAATTGGTAAAATCGTACCTTTTTTTTTTTTTTACTATCACGAGTACGTTTTATGTCCTACGTATATCTTAGATTTACTCTCTTTTTTTAAACACTGTATCTTACATTTACTTCAAGTTACGTTTTCTGTAGTTTCATACCCTAAAATGAGCTAGTTTATTCCTTAAAGACAGAGAATGCCCTAAGCCCTGAAATGGGAAAGGAAAAACATTTCCTCAATAGAATAAAACGTAGCAACTTACCATTGTAAAAGTCGTAGAAACCCACGAAGTCCATCTGCATTAAGGGATAGATACAGTCATACAGAAAATGAGGAAAAAACAAACATTAAAATATTTATAGAGTGAGAAGTAAAGTCACGAAATCAATATTACTAAAAGATCTAGTAGACTTTTTGCTATTGTTTAGAATGATTGTTAGCATTGAGTTTATTAAAGACAAAAGGAATGATTTTTACCATTGATTTTCTCAAAGAAAAATAAAAAGAATGTTGTTAGCATTGAAAAACCCAAAGACATATAGTAAAAACTCTATTAGTACATGATAAAAAGTAGTTCAAAGGGTTATATATATGTATGATTATAATTTAGCGAGAGAGGGAAAAGTTTAAATTAATTAATTAGCAAAAAGGTATAAATTAAAAAAGAAAAGAAAATGAAGTTAACCTTCCAAGTGTTTTTGACGACGGAAGAGACAAAAGATTTGTTCTCATAAGCGATCTTAGATGCCATTATTGACAGCATCGACTTGTATTCGATGGTACCAACATTTAACTTCTCGTCAAGCTCTGTTCTTCGATCTGAGCATCCTAGAAACGACGTATATGTGGCCGAAGATTCCTCAGGCTTCACCAGCTTTCCTGTAACAAGTCCAACTTTTAGGTTAGCTAGTCCTGTATACATGGTTGGTCGAAACATCATCACAAGCATCAAAATAATTGGATTATATATAGTTGGCTTCAAAATTCTGTAATCGATCATCTCAAAACCTAAAATATTAAATTTTCTTTTTTATTAGACGAAGCTCTTGATCCAATATCTCAGTAAACATTTATTAATATGTGCGCAGCAGCGTCTTGCATGTAGAGTAATCCTTGTTCTGTCACAAATCCTGTTGAAGTGTGATAAGTGGCATATTGGTCCAACAGTCCGAAGAGATTATTAATATATGATATACGGTCCTTGAGATCTTTAAAACGATCTTGTTAATTATATTTTTCAGGACACTTATATCATATGCAAAAGAAGGAAACAAGCTAAACCTTCACGAAGTTCAAGAATTTGATACAGTAAAACCTCTATAAATTAATAATATTGGAACCATGAAAATTTATTAATTTATAAAGTTATTAATTAATCGATAAATTAATATTTATTAATTTATAGAAAAATGTGTTTAATCTATAATATTTTTTAGATTTTGTTTGAAAAATTATGATATTCTAAGAAACTTAAAGAATTTAAATGAATCTATTAATAAAAATGACATATACAAACCGTGAAAATGAAATTACTTATCGCACTAAAATAGATTTTAATAATATATATTAAATATTTATGTAAAAATGTTATATGTTCATAAGTTTAAAATATACAAAAAATACTTATAATCTGTAATAATGAACCTAAAAATAATATTACAATATATATGAAAGTATTTAGAAATAAAAAATACGTTGTGTCTAAAAAGATTTATTAATTTTGAATTCAAATCTAAAATATAAGTACCACTAAAAGTTCGATATAATAAATAAAAATAGAAATAAATATTAATGAGATCTTTAATTTAAATAAAAAAACATCATACTCATATTGAATATGCTATCTTAGTATATATATATATAATTATTAATTTATAATTTTACTGGGACCATATATTTATATAGAGGTTTCAAAAAAAATATTATCTTATTATTTTATCGAATTTTGTTAAATTTTATACTGTCCTGATTTGGGATGAGAGAAATTTATTAATTTATGGAGTATTAATTTATAGAGTTTGTACTGTAGCAATGATAAGGAGAGATAGTGATTTGAAAAAATAAGAAAAATATATTTGATAGTTACTCACCTGTCAAAACGTGAAGTACCAACTTAAAGAAGCCACCATTTTCCGAAAGAAGATTTAGCCAATAGGTGATCAAACGACCTATGAATGCTAAGGGTTTTCTGATGAATATTAATATCTTTTGAACCAAAACGGCCAACGCAATGATCCATCTACTCGCGAAACTTCTCCGAGCGCTTTTGAGCGTATCCGGTGTAGAGTCTATGAATTTCTTGCTAGTCTGATTTGGAAAAAACAGAAGGAGAAGAAGATCAACAACACTTGCTTTGGTCGGATCGACCATGAAATAACTACTGCAAAATTTCATATTGGTTTCGGACATTTTCGAAACATGAAAAGAAGAAACACTTTGGACCAAAAATAAGAAGAAAGAAGTGACTATGGTTAATTTGTGAGTCATGCAACCCAGAGCGAGGCTACGTACTTATAGTGCTAGTAGTAATTGGGATCCTAAATTTTGTTTATTTATTCAGTTTTATAGATGATAGTTGATACAAATCATACAAGGCCTAATTGTCATGAAAGCCCTCGTCTTTCACGTGCGAAATAAAATAATTTGAAATTTATCAATTTACATTTTTAACCTAAACGTTCGTTACCTACCCCAATTTTCTTTTGGTTTGCTCTGATTAACGTGAAAAAACTGCGGTCAATATAATCTGCTTCCTTAACTTCTTATTGTTTTTGTTTTCAATCAAACTTAGCATGAATTTTTGTTTCATGGATCCGCACAAAACAGATTGTATTTCGAGAACCAGAATTGGTAGTATATTTCACTCGTTGGCAAAAGAATAATGGTGTATTCGCCTTAATTAAATCTTTCATTCAACTTGGTATTTTCATCTTTGATTTAAGAAATTTTTTGTTATATTGAGACGTTAATGAAAGAATTGTTTACCAACATTGACAGATCAGTTTTAGTAACCTACGTACAAAAATAACGGTGTCATACCGTCCAGGCTTTACATCTTTTTGGATGTATCATAAAAATCCAACTAAACCGATATCATCTTGTAGAGTTTTAGCTCAAAACTATTAGAATAATACTATCGATCATCATCAGGTGAGATAATCCCTTTGAGTACGGGATACGATTCTAGCCAATCGTATCCCTTGGGGATCGATGGAGAAGAAAAAAGGTAATTAAAATATGGGAAATATTGAATTTCCATTCCTTCAATCTTCTATCTGTAAATATTAAGACTTCTAATATTAAAACCGATAGTCCGATTTCTCACCGTCTTCTATTTGGTTTGTACGTGAAAGACTTTGGAGCGATGATTTCGTTCTTTTAGTTACTTTTTTTTGCTTCTTCTTTCTCTCTTTCTAAAAGCTCTTCATCCTTATAAACTTCTTTAATTTCGTTGTTATATAAACAAGCTCGTATTGAGTTTGGGTATCACCGTTCTTAATTTTTTTTCTTATGCCCTTTTTAGTTCCAAAATTTGGTCATTGCCATATGTTAACGTACGTTTGGTCCATGTGGTATACTAGCCGAATATCAAGACAGCAGTTAAAGCTAAATATAATTTCTGGAAGGAAAGTGGCTGTAGAAATGAAAATTGTGATTAATTATACCTTGGATATCACAAAGCTATGAACATATATTTTGGGATCCTTGAAAAGATTTGTGACTCTGAACGACAGAATTTTGCATTTCTTAGAATATATTAAATGGTCGTATCAATTCATGGTCGGTGAAATTCTTATATGAAAAAGGAAAATATGTTTTCATTAAAATATGTCATCTAAACTGCCTACCTATGTAACGTCTTACTTTTTGTTACCTCAAGAGATCATAAACAAGGTTAAAAGAGCAATAGTGGTTGGGTACAAAGCTTAAAAGAGTTCTAGTCTTTGAACTGGATTATGAAAGCTGCTTCGGCTCTTTTAAAAGCAATCAGGTACAGAGAGCACGAGAGTTTAGTGCCATGTGGCCTAAACATTGAATTCTTGGGCTGAACACTCGAGGCTCAGTGCAATTTTTGCCATAGATCCATATTTTATCCCAGGGTCGTTCTTACTAAAACAAATCATGGAAACCATTGTGGTAACACATAGGAGGATGTATTTAATTAATGATTTAGAGAGGTTTTGCATAATTAGTATTAAAATGGTAAATCTATTGTTGTTTAAATATAAATTTTAAATTATGTATTAATTTAATATTATTGAATTTATAATTCTAAAATCTATTGTTATTATAAATATTTAAAGTAATCAATTTTAAGAGATTTGTTATTACTTTAAAGTGATTTGGTGGGATTACTTAGTTTAAAAAAAAAATCCAAATTCAAATTCTTTGGTTTTAAATAGAATTTTAGGGTGGTTTAATAAAAATCATAACAACTTTTCTAATTCACTCAAAATCATCCAAAAACTCACCCAAAATCAAATTTTAAAAAATTATCTAAAATTAGATATTCAATACACCCTCCATAGACTGTCCATGTGGGAAAAACGATATTTATCCAAAATAACAATTATTTTATGTAGGAAATAACTTTAATTAAAAATAAAAATAAAATTTTTTAACTAAAAAATACATTAATGATATATTTTTATATTTTTAAAATATAATTATATTAAAATCATAATTGTTTGAAAGGAAAATAAACAACTTTTTGTTTATATATATATATATACACATATATAATTAAGTATATTTTATAAATATAATTTATTAAAATCATAATTGTTTGAAAGGAAAATATGCAAATTTTTGTTTATATATATATATATATACACATATATAATTAAGTATATTTTATAAAAGAACCAATAATAATTTAAAAATAAAAATTTTATGTTAGTGTGCGTGCTACACACACACAAAAACACTTCTTAAATAATTATTCTTTCTAGTTTTCCAAAAGTAAGTTTTAAATACTCATTTATTTATTTCAAAAGAAAAATTTGGAATAAATTTTATTAAGTCACAAAATGATCAAACAAAAAAAGTGTTAACAATAATAGTTAATTATAATAATTTTATTCAGTAAAATATTTTGGTAATTGACTATGAAAAAATCAACATAAATACGATATTTAGAAAACTAATTTTTAAATAATATTAAAAATTTATTTGTAGCACCAAATATATAATATAGATTATATAAATTGCCCACTTTTGGTAGATATACTAAACAGATATCTGATGTTGAATATTTGAATTTGTATTAACTTTCTAGGATATTGTAATTATATTTTTATAACTCAGTGTAATACTCAGTTTATGGAGGGATCCAAATTATTTTTGGGAGAGGTGAAACAGATAGACCCTCTTTCTAAATATGCAAATAGACCTAAAATATAGACACATATTTATATTTATGTGGGTGTCCAAATAATATATTTTAGTTCCGTGCAGTAGATGAATTGAATTTGAAACGTTTTGGTGTCTCAAAACCTGTCGCTTACCACTGGAGCACAAGGGGCACAAGGCTCGAACTATATAAATATGTATTTTGTATTAAGAAAATATTTTATATTGACATCCCATAAAAACATAACAAATAATTGTTCAAATTTTTGTTTAGGTTATTGGTATTCTCATAATAAAATCACGAGAACTGATCATATTTCAAATTATATTTCTCAATTTACTTACTTTGGATGTTAACCAAAAAAATTTTTACAAGATAAATAGTTCGACAATTCATAATTTCGATAGACAATATTAATGAATAATATCAGAGATAAAATATAGAAAAACATTTCAATAGTATATAAGTAAATAAAATGGGGCTAATCTTTTTAGGGTTAATTGAGTTGGAATTGAAATCCCATAAAATTTAATTCATAATTGGATTTTTCAAATTTTACTTTAGGTTAGTTATTTGATTCTTATAATCACGATAAATAATCATATTATAAATTATATTCCTTAATTTATTTACTTTGGATGTTGAACAAAATATATAAAACCTGTTGTCACTAAGAATTATTTTCTTAAATCTATTGAATTTTAATAAACGAATATGCTGATGACAAAAAAAAAAAAACGAATATGCAACGAAAAAAAAAGGGGGGGGGGGGGNAAGATGATGATCGGCACCAATACATGAGGTTTATGTCATTCTCATTATGACAAAAAAAAAATATATATATATATATATATTATAAAAATAAGTAGATCCGAGAATAGATATATCAAAAGTCAAAAAGAAAAAAAGAGGATATATCAAAAAAATCCCATTAGGTGTTTGTTAACCTGTCATTTGTCGGTCAAGAAAGAAAGAAAAAATTATCATTAGTAATTTCAGATTAACATTGCTATTATACTGAACCACGTGAATTGGTTCAAACGAGTCTGTTTCAACTAATAATTGGAGATGAATCTGGTGAGAGATCTGCATTTATTGTATATGTATTTGCACTACAATAACACTATAGGTGTTTGAAGGGTTTGTATAATTTGTTCATGGAATGCAACATTTACTCTAGGTGTTCTGTGTTCATCAACATCATGCCTTTAACAACTATTATCCGGGCGCATTTGGCATACGATATTTCTAGTAAACCAGTCAAAGTAATCGAACATAAAACATATATACATAGATGCATCTAAACAATATTGATAAACAAATATATATATCCAAAATGCATGCACATCCAAAAAAAAACCTTATATATCCACCTATTTAATTGAGATGATAAGTTATTTGTATGTCTGTAAAAAATACTTAAAAATGAATGAAAATTTTGTTCCAAAAAAATGAATTTGAGTGTTTAAATATAACTATTTTAATTAAAATATACTATCAAAAGCAAATTACAAAAAAAAAAATTATAATATTTGAAATCTCAAAACTTACAAAATTTAAAGATTACATATAGAAGTGTATATCATAAAACTCATCCAAAGAAATTCTAAATTAAGAAAAGTCAAATTTTCTTTAAGTTTGACACTAGACCCAAATATTTTTTAAGTTGAGCCTATCAAAACTTATCAAATATCATTATCATGAGCAATTAATTAAGATAATCATAATTCATAAACCTATATCATCAACTTGTTTTTTTCATATTGCACAACTAATTCCAAAGAGACAATCTAAACCAAACCAAAGAACACTTATTCTTTAACCGGTTCTAACATATTCTTTAACTATCATACCCAACTAATTATCAATGATTAACATACTAAACTTTATATTTAATTTCTAATCAACCCGATTTAGGAATATATTCAAAATTGATTCTGGTTTATAAAACATAAATTAGTTTATATCAGTCGGTGATTATTGGAGGCGAGACCAACCAAATAACATTCTTAATAGCTATAGGCACATCGTCGCATAACTTCATCTTCGGAAGGCCTTGGCTGAAGGCCTTGGCTGAATGCCATGCCGCGGTGCCATCAACCTACCACCAGTCTGTCCGACTCCAAACAGACGAAGGCATGGTAGAAATATGAGGAAGCACAACCATAAACGCAATGCATGCGAAAGAACAGACGCATCCACCCAGCCTAACCCTCTTCTAGCAACTAGAGTGCCTATAAGCACCAACCAGATTCGCAAGCGCACAAGAGGACTTCAACGAAATATTTTTCAGCAGCATAAACCCATCTCGTAAACTATGTCTGGGAGCTCGTCTTGATCAGGCAATGCGGACCGCAATACTTGAATCCCTACCCACCAACCTCGACTACTTTGTATGGACACATGAAGAAATGTTTAGTGTTGACCCCGACACGATCACACGTCATCTTAATGACATCCCCGATTTTCCACCAGTAAATCAGAAGTAGTGCAAATTTGCACACGACAGGGACCAGATCATAAATGATGAAATCAAAAAATTATTTGCCGTTGGATTCGTCTGTCAGGTCCATTACCTATATTGGTTGGTAATTCTAGGTATCATACAAAATAAAAATAGGAAATGGCAAATATGCATCGACTTCTTGGACCTTAATAATGTTTCCACAAAGGCTTTATTTTCCCACAGCCGGCCATGAACTCTTAAGCTTCATAACACATTTTATAGCTACAACTAGATCTAAATGCACCTCCGGATGAGGAAAAAATAGCATTTGTCACACCGCAAGGCATTTACTACTACACGGTCATGCGGTCGGCCTCAAGAGACGTGGAGGTAAAGAATCAACAACTCATGAATAGGATGTTCTCCCCATAAATCGACCAGACGATGGAAGTATACATCGATAACATAATCATCAAATCCAAGATGACCATCTCGTGGACCTCTTCGACTGCCTTCGCATGCTCATAGAGTATAAAATGAAGTTGAACCCATGAAAATATATTTTCGGAATTGCGGCAGGACATTTTTTAGGATACATTGTCAACTAACACTGTAATGAATCCAGATTATAACAAATCAAATATATAGAGGAAATACAAACCCCACGATCGGTTAAAGAAGTCAAATGACTTGCAGGGCGGATCGTCGCCCTCACTCGTTCCATCTCACGTCTCTCCGAAAAAGGGCACCATTTTCTCAACTAAATATGCGTGATAATAGGATGATGACATACATGGACACCGTCCAACTTACGGTCCACAGTTTTAAATCTATCGGTCACAACAGATCTCAAGGGGATAGAATAGTATGGTTGACGCCTTGCCAAAGTTGAGATTTTCTCTAACCGAAACACCAGCCCAAGGAATCCCAATGATCCACCTCCAGTGGCCAACACACGTGCAACATGCAATTAAAGATCCGGTGGAAGTCAATTACATAGAAAGATATAAATGATGGCTACAAGCAATCTGAGACTAACTCATCAAGAGAACACTTCCAACTTGATGTCAGAGGGCATCTGTATATGAAATCATACAGTGGGACTCTCCTCAAATGCATAACCCTTTACAGGGACAGCAAGTATTAAGAGAAGTGCACGCGGGAGCATACGGAGTGCATGCCGGGGGAAAGACGCTAGCGTACAAAATTCTCTCCGAAAAACAAATTGAACTTGACAACAAAAGAAATTAACGTACTTTAAGACAAAGAAAGAAATCTGAAAATGGTAAATAGGAATGATGATCATGAAATAAAATCTATTGAACATGTCTATAAAAAATGATTAGCCAATTAAAAAGAAAAAAAATGTATACATAAAACATCTCTACGAAAAAATAAAGTATTTGGAGCAACTGTCTAAAAGTGTAAATCAGTAGGACATAAATGTGTCTTTATAACAAAACCAAAATAAATATAAAATTTTGAAAAATATACATTTTGTGTGGATGTAAATACTATGAAGTTTTTCTCAAATGAAAAAAACTTAATTAAACCATCTCCAATGGTTTATTCTGTTTTTACTCTAAAGATATTGATATGCTCAAATTATCCCTAGAGCTACTCTCTCAAATTAAGAGAACGATGTAATACTTAGGAGTCGAATTCCACAGAGACTCAAGATTCACACAATAGA
>OVBI01003284.1:0-13438 GCA_900406495.1 Sisymbrium altissimum
GATTTTCCATTCGCAACCAGTCTTGCCTTATGGCGAGAAAGTACTCCATCAACATCATATTTGTGCTTAAACAGCCACATAGAGCGCACAACATTAACATTAGGTGGCCGAGGTACCAAGTTCCAAGTTCTAGTCTTAATCATAGCACCATGTTCATCTGTCATTGCGGGATTCCAATTAGGGTCACGTAAAGCTTGGAGATGGCTTCGTGGTAGTGGTGATTTTGTTTTAGCAATGAGGGACNAGTTGTTTCGGTTTGGTTATCCCGGATTTGGATCTAGTTTGAACCGAATATGGTGCACGAAACATAGGGTCAGGGCGAGTGGTACGAGAATGGGTTGTGGTTGTGCTGTTTGGAGTAGGAGGAGTTGGGAATGGCGCTTGAAGAATGGTCTGAAAAAGTGGAGAAGGTTCATCAGGGACGTGGAGGAAGTGATATGGTTCTTTCGGCATGATAGGTACGGATGCAGGAAATTTATCTTCGTCAAAGTAAACATGACGAGAAATAATGATTTTGTTGGTTTTGAGATCCATGCAGCGGTAACCCCGATGTTGAGAGGGGTAGCCAAGAAATAAACAGGGTGTTGTTCTTGGGGAAAGCTTAGGGAGGTTGGAGTGATTTAGGTTTGGAAAGCATAAGCATCCAAAAACACGAAGGTGTTCATAGGTGGGCTGTGTCTGAAAGAGGAGAGTATGTGGTATCTGATTACGAATGGCTTTTGAGGGAGTGATGTTGAGGACATGGACAGCGGCATGAAGAGCTTCAACCCAGAAGGATGGTCGAAGGCGAGCTTGGAATAGAAGAGTTCTGATGGCATTATTGATGGTTCGAATCATTCTTTCTGACCTCCCATTTTGTTGGGAAGTGTGAGGACATGAAAACCGAATGGTGATCCCTTTTGAAGCACAGAAGTTTTGAAAGTCTGAGTTATTGAACTCCCCCCCCATTAACACATTGGAGACTTTTGATAGTTGTGTTGAACTGATTTTCGACATAAGCAGAAAATTGAAGGAACTTAGAAAATACTTCATTCTTACGTCTAAGAGGGTAAACCCAAAGATAATGAGTGAAATGATCCAGAAACAGAGCATAATATTTAAAACCGCTTAGACTGGAAACGGGAGATGTCCATAAATCGGAGTGAAGAATTTCAAAAGGTTGGGAAACAAGCGAAGTGGAAGCGCGAAAAGGAAATTTTATTGATTTTCCTAGAAAACATGGTTCACAAGATGAAATTTTCCCTTTATTACATAGCGATGGATTTGAATGAATGATGGAATTGAGGGAAGCATTACTTGTGTGCCCAAGACGTTTGTGCCAAAGAGTAGGGGTGGAAGCCAAAAGAGCAGTAGAAACAGCTGGAGGTTGATTGAAAGAAGCCGGAAGAGAATAGAGATCACCGGAGCTATTACATCGGAGCAGAGGTTTCTGGCTTTGAAGATCCTTCACAGTGAAACCAAACGGGTCAAAATCCACAGAACACCAATTATCACGAGTGAATTGACGCACCGAAAGTAGGTTTTTAACAATATTGGGAGTAATAAGGACATTGGTGAGGGCTAGAGGTTTGGTTTTGGTTCTAATGGAAGAGGAGCCTATGGCTGAGACCGGGATTGAAGAACCATTTCCCACAATGACAGTTTGCTTGGTATTACGACTATGAATAGAATGGAGCATACCTGAAGACGTGGCTAGGTGAGACGAGGCGCCGGAATCCATGAGCCAGTCAGCAGCAGATGGGTCAGCGATGGATTCGGACGAGTAGCCATGCGTGGGAAACTCAACGAGGTGAGCTTGTTGTTGTGGTGGTGACGGCTGCTGTTGAACCTGTGGCCATGAGTAGTACTGTTGCAACCAATTCGGGGGCGGTGGTGGGGGCCAGAACGCTTGTGAACTCCAAGGCATGCGATTGTATGAGAGGGTCCCTCTGTTGCCTCTGTTGTTGTGACGTCCACCTCTGATGTTTCCACGGTGTTGGCCATTGCGAGTGCGATTGGAGGGAAGTCGTTGTGGCTGTGGTGATGAAACAGTGAGGGCGGTGGAGGTGGAGGACGAGTGCGTAGCAGTGGTGCGGTGAGATTTCTGCAGACGGGTCTCTTCCCACTCAAGCATTGATTTTGCAGAATCGTAAGTAGGAAACGGATCTTTGTGTTTGATCACGTTGATGATGTTGTCAAACTTCTCGTTAAGGCCATTGATGATATACATAACGAGAGTTCGGTCGTTGACTGGTGTGCCGACGTTAGTGAGAAGATCAGCAATGGACTTCATCTTTTGACAGTATTCTCGAACCGTCAAGTCTCCAATCTCCATTGTGCGGAGCTCATTGTCGAGCTGAATTGCTCTCGCCTCTTTGTTGTTTCGGAATTGATTCTCGACGCGTAACCAGAGATCACGAGCCGTGCCGCCTTGTTGAAAGGAAGATCGAAACAGAGTGGGGGACATGGTGCCGTAGAGCCAAAGTTTGACAAGTCCATCTCGTTTGAGCCAAGCTGCATTGGTGGCATTAGCAGGTGGAGTGGAACCATCGAGATGTCCAGCAACATCAAAGGCCATGCAGTGGGTGAGAAGGAGTTCTCTCCAGGCATCGTAGTTGTGCTCGTTCTCATCAAGGAGCACCGGAATTTGATTCTTGATGTTTGTGACACCATAGCAGCGTTCGGCGTTGGTGTTTGCAGCAGCCATGTTTGGCTTGAGGAAAGAAAAGAGAACAAGGAAAAAGAAAAAAAGAAAAAAAAAAATGAAGAAGAAGATCAGAACCGTAGGAGCTCTGATACCATGAAAGCTTGTATATTTCCTTGAGTTTAACATCGTACATACATGGCTTTATATAGCCTTAGGAGTTACATAAAATCTGGAAAGAATATCAACAATATAACAAACTCCTAGAATCGTGTAACAGAATATATTTTATGTCTATCAGAATCAAGTGTGATGCAATCAGATTCGTCTTAGTAACATATTTCGGAAGTAAGGATTGGTTGTTAACAGCACAACATAAAATGACTAAATTCTCTCATTCTGGTTTTATTGCAAGTTTTTATCAACATATTTAAGCTGTATTTTATTTCTGGTGTCAGTTTTTTAAATAAAATTATGTTGTATTTAACTTCAGCTGTTTTTAAATTTCATTATTTGTAATAAAAAAAGAGATATATATATATATATATATATATATATATATTGTATTTTAAAAATTTAGATTATGAAATGAAAGTTTGCTGGAAAAAAACGCTCCCTCTTGTTTATGATAAAATGCATAAATGAGTCATAAGTTTTACCACTGAGGTCTGAGATGTCGTTCTAGATAACTCTCCTCCATGTTATGTGCTAATTATGTTATTTTTGTTTGCACAAGAGTACAACCAAAAGAAACCAATGCAAGTGGAGGTCAAATCAAATGTTTCATAATTAAAAGAGTAAAGTGTTGCTTTAGCTCTATCACCGCTTATTTTACCTTTATTTTCTTTCATTTGACTTTTATTTCCTTCAAAAATTCTTTTTAAAAACTCCTAAATAAGTTTTTTCCCCCTTATAATTTAATAATTTAAAATTGGGTTCTTTATTCGATCAACAGAGTTGTAACCAAATAGTTTATATGTGTTCATTTTGTTGAGTATTCGATTTTTACATCATGTTTGTTCTATGTTGGAATAATTCTTGAGGAAGGAAAGGGGTTAAGAAATCATTCATTAGGGGAATGAAGAGTACCTTACTGGTTGATATCAATTATTTGGGTGTATCTCAGGAGTTTTCGTGTACAAAGAAAAAATTGATTTTTAGGATCATCCGGAAGGGAAAAGAAGGATTTTCTTCCTGAAAACTTTCTGATGCTTAAATCATATTATCCACCAACTGAGAGTATTTACTTCAGAGGTTAGTGATGGTTGAGTTTAGAAGGTATGTCCGAGGATCAACGCTCTTATCTACTATTAGGTGTATTACGTGTTTCGAGAGTTAGACACAGGAGGAATGGAGTTGTACCTTTCCTCTCACCCTCTCTTGCCTTTTAAATAATTTTATTCAGAAAATTTTACCCCCTCTTTCGTTGAGGCGTTTCAGTATTTATAGGGGATTGTTGGGTGAATGTAAAATGAGATGACTCCTTCTCCTGCCACTTCCGTAGTTTTTGACAGAAGCATTTATCTGTTAAATTAGAAGTACCAGCTTTTCTAAGGTTTGGTCAGACATGCTTGTATGTGCCACACATCGTCTATAGGTTGACCGTTACAAAACTGGTTTCAATAATACTATCGATGTGTTGTTATAATCTGGATTGAAATCGTAATGCATTATGCATCTATAAATTGCAGATGAAACAAAAAAATTGTATGGTTGTAGAGAAGGGAAAAAAGACTATTTGATCACAAATTTTCTGAATATTGAAAAAGTTGACTTCTGAACTAGAAAATAAGAACTTGGCTTTGTACGCAGTGGTAATTTGAAGTAAGAAGCAAAGTGTCTGAACTCAAACGTTACTTGTTGCCTAAAAACCGGATCTTGTTCCTTTATATTCTCTTCGTGCTGTAATAAAGTTCACCGATTTCGTGAACTACATTTAACCAATCTTTCTGGAAATTTCTTATATATTGATCGTTTTATCCAACTCGGATGACTAAAACTGGTTCGTTTACATGCTTAAAAGTTAAAATGTCTGAATTGGTAGCGGCACGTGATCAAGATATGACAATATGTAGCATCGGAATAATCAAAATTAAATACCAATTAGGGCATTGGGTGAAGGGATTTAATCCCGTGATTAAAAAGTTACATAATTCGATTCCACTTGTTGGTCTGTATATCCGACACTCCATTGTCATTATTATTCATTATAGAAGTGTAAGATAGAGTACAATTCTACCTATTATTTATCTATTTTCCACTAAATCCTAATATTTTTTCTTACGTTGAAAGCTCGTTAGTCAAATATATTAAATTCATAAACACGTGAGAGCCCGCGTACGAATGTGTATATAAAGATTTTTATTCTTCAGCCTTGTAAACAGTTTCGTTTTCTTTTACGAAGTTTTACCCAAAAAATCGGACATTAATTTTAATTTATAATTTTCTATATTTAAAAGGAATACTAGTTGATAATATTTGTAAAAGATTCACAAAATGTA
The DNA here is from genome assembly GCA_900406495.1 of Sisymbrium altissimum. Taxonomy (NCBI): domain Eukaryota; kingdom Viridiplantae; phylum Streptophyta; class Magnoliopsida; order Brassicales; family Brassicaceae; genus Sisymbrium; species Sisymbrium altissimum. The sequence goes on from OVBI01003284.1 coordinate 5,125, forward strand.
AATTAAAGCAAAAATTAGAATTACTCATAGTTATGTAGATAACTAGACAATTTTTCATGCGATGTATATATATATATATTATTTTTATTTTTTTGAATTTTGAAAGTATATATAAAATCGTGTAACCATAATTTTCTTAGTAGCAGAATTTTGGTAGAGATAAAAAATATCATATATAGGAAAAATTAATTATAGTAACCTTAACTAATAATAAAAATACCTTTTTGTTGATATAAATATACAAACTAGTAATATGAATATATTAAAAGAGAATTTTTGGAGGCCATTTTTGCTGATGTGGTATTATTATAGTTTTCATAATTTTTTATTTTATTTACTTTAATATGCTATTTCTATTATCAAACACCTGTTTTTTAAATAATGAATCTCATTTTTCTAATTAATAAGAGTTAAAAATAAAATAATTGATATAAATCAAATTATTAAATCAAATGATAAATATGAGTAAATAATATTATAAATTAATTATTTTTTATATATCATAAATCAAATTTTGATAAATATACACACAAAACAACATAAAATTAATATATTTTTGAACATATTTCAACTGAAAAAAAATAAAAAATTAAGAAAATTGAAACTTGATATTAATAAATATATAATTTATATTAACTTAAAAATATAAATTGGAAATTTTATAATGAGATATTTTATCTATCAATTATCATAAATTAGAAAGTTTAAATATTATAAATTTTATAATAATTTTAAATTGATAAATATTAAAAAAATTTACCTATAAAAATATTGATTCCATAGTGAACCGGGGTATAATCTATTTTTTAAAAAGAATTCTCAAATTAAAATAAATTTTGGGCATTATGGATTCCGAACTAAATTATATATTAGACTTTGGGCTTTATAGGTAAAAAAATGCAAAGTTTATGCCTTTTAATTTAAAAATTTTATTGTTTGGTAGTGTGACTAAACTACTGAATACAAGTATTTAAAGACTGGGTAGTCATGAGAAGAAATACCATAACTAATCGGCTTTGCACTTGTGTCAGTGATCTAAAATAGGCAAAACTGAGAGGAAACTGATCCACACATGTTAAAATGCAGTAAACGGTGATACAAAACATGAAACAGCACCCATAAACCGAAAAGAACCTTACCGAACCATGCAATTGGGCCCAGCCCATATTCTAACGATGATAACTATGGGGAACCAAATGTGAATAACGAACGTATCTTGGATCTGTAACGAGAGTAAGTAGTTTGGTGGTAGTTGTCGGGATGGAACTCGAAGAACCCCAGACATTGAGTCTGGTTGATTTCATTAGTCCGCTTGAACGTAGACAACGGGAATTAGAGTAGATGGCGGGATAAGGACATCGTAAATTTTTTAACTTTTCCAAAAAAAAGAATAATAATAACGTATGTTAAATGTTTAAGGACCCATAAACATAAACTATATATACCATTCAAATTTGTTCGAAACAGTGACTCTGAACAGCAAATAAAACCAACAAGGACAAAGAAGAAACCGTTTTTCTGTTACTAAAACAAAAATTCAACTTAAAGAAAGGAAAAATGACTAATTTATTGAATAAGTCATTATTAATTTACAGTTAAAAAAGGCAAAAAAAAAAAAAAAGTTGAAAGTACTTGAAAGGACGAATAATGGACGGACGACCTAACGAGAGGCCAAGAAGCACATGGCTCCACCACCTTGACGAAACTGCCCCAATAATTAGAGACTTTTCTTTTTAACTAATCCCTCGTTCTACTAGATAGACATTATACTATTTAAGATTTGTTGACCAAAAAACTACAATTTATGAATATAAGTTATTTCCTATTACTACCATTGGTCCATTGCTAAATAGTTATAATTTCTTTTCACATAGCAAATAACTAATTTAACAAATCCAAAAGATTGTTGCGGACATTGTATGTCTGTCTACACTTCGGTCTTTTGATGTGTTTGGTGGCTACCTATAGGTAGTGGCAAGATAGTTATGTGAGTATGTAGTTTCATTCCGAGTATTTTTTTCAAAAACTATTTAGAGGTTAAAAAGCAATGGTCAGAGTCTTTCCATACCGATTTATTGGAGCTCTGTAGCCAATTGGTGATGTTGCTAGACAGGACTTCTTTTGTCGAGTCCATGACTCGCTTGGATGGTCTTCTCATGTACTTGTGTTAATATTGTAAAGCTCAGTACATGCAAAATGGACATGATACCCCCGACGCCTTCGTGATTTCCTTTTGGCATTATTGTTGTAAGACGGACGGTCTTAATTATTTTGGATCTTTTTGTTCTAGAACTTTGGCGTTAGTTTTGATGAGGAGTCATTCTCTGACTCCTGGTTTTGGGAGCTTTTCCTAAACATGTTGACCCTCTGACGGACATGTCCCACGCGCTGGTTGCTCTGCGACTTTGGCTCGTCCCTCAATCGATCTTTTGATGATGGGTTTGTTCAAAGGCGACTCTGCCCCAAGACCCATATTGATAACATCGGCGTGTTAAATGTCTGGTGACTACTGCTGCATCTTTTTTCTGTGGTATTCGTAAAGCTTTTCTACTCGGTGAAGTGAGTTCTCTTGTTATCAGAACATTTGAAGGGGTGAGTTATAACTTCTTTATTGAATTAAGAAAAAGACTAAACAGGGGTTATTGGTTTATGTATTTTAATAAAAAGCTTAAGAGGTTTATCACATAGATTAATATATAAAATTCATATTTGTTTTTCCATATAAAGAAATTGGTATTAATATGAATTATTTATGGTTATAAATATAAAATAATGTATGTAGAAGTATAGATTATTTGTTTTTTTTTTTGAAATAATCTAGACTCACACGACTATTGTCATCTATTTTTAGTTTTTACTTGCTCGTTAACCGACAAGTCTTTCTAATGGTTCACAAGAATGCACAATTTAAACAATGCGTACTGGATCCCTTGCTGAAAGATCGTTAGAGTCTTTCCATACTTTTAAATTTTCTTTGTATAGTAAATCATTATTGTTACCTATCATGTATATTGAAAATAACTTGTTATTAATTATCAGTCAAGTTTGAATATGATATAAAACATAATAAAGGAAAATATATCCTTTTTCTTGTTTTATTTGGATACTGGAATCCAAGTAAAGTGTTCTTCTAGCTGGTAGTTTTTTTTTTTTTTTTAACATAAGTAGGATATATTGAAGTTGGATCTAAGTCTTACACGAGATAAACACAAAAGCCGGCAACATCCGGAGTCCAAAACCAGCGGAAAAATATTCCCTGGAAACTTAAGCCGGCGAATTAAGAATAATCCTCGGAAACTAAGAAAACAAATCAAAGCACAAAGTACAAACAGAAATTAAATCAAGGATCATAATCAACAAAACACTCTAGAAGATGAACGAACCGCAAAGAAGAAAAGCCGAGGAAAGATAGCATCCGCAAGAGAACTTTTATTGAGGTTGAAACATCCAACAGAGCTCATTATATTGCTCCCAGTCCTAGACATGAAGAGCCACGAGTAAATCCGAAAGAGAACAACCAAGAAGGCGAGGACAGAACCTATTTTTTCCTAGCGCCAACCGAAACTAGATGCAAGAAGAGCCGAAGCTCTACAACCTGGGGAATGAGCCGGAGGAAACAACACCAAGAGGAGAAGTTACACACGGTCGCCGAAGAAACCGAACCGAAGCCACAAAAACCCAGGATGAAAGCTCCTCTAACCCAAGATAACTTCACCACCAGAAGCAAATGGAAGAACCACAGACCATACCACAGAAAGATGGAGAACCCGGAACCAAAAGAAAAACCATTGAAACCGGATCTGAATCTAGATCACGATTTAAAAACTGAAAGAACAAAGTTAAGAGAAACAAAATACTCAGAACAGAAAGAAGAACGAGAAAACAAAAGGCTGGCTGCCGCCGTGTCTTTGAAAGCCCACCGACAGTGGCCTCATATCAGAACGTAAATTATATATTTAGTCTCGTAGTTCAATCACTCATTTTCTAATTCTATACATTGCAGATAATATATGTGATATATATACCTACATGTGTCGACTAAAGTGATATTACTGGTAGATATATGATATTTTGATATTTTAAAATTAATTTTAACTTTTTAAAAAAATGTATAATCAATTGTGTTTTATACTTTTTGGATGATTGGTTAAATTATTTTTAACTTCTATTTTTAATAATTTTTTTAAAAATATGTATATTTTAATGAAAAAAGTTTTATGAAAATATCTCAGTTATTTTCCTGTTAAGCTAAGAATGATAAATAGGTGAAATTTTGAAAAAAATTTGTATTAAAGTGATTAAAATAATTACTTAAAGTATTAAACTGGATAACAAAAAAGTTCAGATATTAAAAACCTTATCAAAACTTAATGGAAATAGAAAGAAGTTTATTATTTTTTATCAAAGTATTTTTTAATTGTTATATTTTAGCCAAAACATGAAATAGACAAAATATATATTATCTACTATGCATGCATCATTATTGATCTCTCGAAAATATATCGGCCGGCACAAGAAAAAGATTTTAAAACTTTATTTCGTTAACGAAGGATGATGAGTCGTGATTGTCTAATCCGTAACTGCGTGGACGAGTCGGTGAAGGACACGTGTATCCAGATGGAAAAAAATGTTTGCTTTGGTCATGTGTTCCATGTGCCTTTTCCCAAAATGAGCAATGATTCCAAAACAAGTAATTTGGCATTGGAAATGTGGCCGATGGATTCTTTCGTTTTTTTTTTTACTTTTCTTCTACTCTGGATTACAATATTTGAATCTGATAAAAAAATAGAATCAAATCGAATTTAAAACCAACAAAATATTTCAATAAAACTTTAAATTTACTATTTCAAAATCTGAATCTAAAGATAAATATTTAATCCAAAATAAAATATTAATTATTTATATATTTAAAATAATTCAAAATATTCAAAAAAAATTATAAGTTAAACATATTAGTTATTTTAAATCAAAAATAATTAACAAAATATCTAAAAATACTTAGTTATAATTTTTAAAATTTAAATAAATTTTATTCAAATTCAACTTTTTTTTGTTTTTCAAAAGATATGTCTATTTCTTTATATTTAGTTTTTGTATAGTTGTGTTTTTATATACTTTAATTTTTGTTTCGATTGTTTCTTCAGAGTTTGAGAAAGCACGTGTTAAAAAAAATGAAGTTTTGGATGGATTATTTGAAATTTAAGTTTTACGGTTTGAAATTTGTATTTGAAGTTGAAAATTTTGGTATGAAGTGTACATTTTAATTTTGAAAATTTTGGCTTTTGTTGCATTTTGATATTTTACTTTTAACAATGTTGGTGTTTTTTTGTTTTGATGTTTTAGCAATTTGATTTTAGCATTTTTTTATTGAATTATTTTTTATGATATCAACTTTTAAGTTTGATTTTAGCCTTCTAAATTTGATAAAATAGGTAAATATTAGTTTTAAATAAGTAATTTGGGTTTCAAAATTTGAATGAAAACCGAAACAGAAAGTATTTTGGTTTTAAACAAATTTTTAATATTTTACTAAACCTGAACCAAACCTAAAAAAAAAAACTGAATCAATGATATATGGATTTAAAGTCTTAATTTTTACTGCAAGTGCACAATATGTAATTGTAGTATAAAAAAGTTTGAATTCAAGAGGAACATAGCTATAAAGTTTGAACTCGGTTAAGACAAAATAATAACCAAGTAAATGGCAGTTGGCAAACTGTATTTAATTTTCTAGTAATTATAGAGTAATTTATAGCTGGTTTGTATCCTATGGAGTTAAAGCAAATTATAAGATTCGGGGCGGTGAACAATAAATACAGTGTTTTGAGATTAAAAAACATTTAATTAAAACTTTAAAAAGTAAAATAAATATAATTTAATATCGAAGATTTCATTGGAGAAAAATGATGTTGCCCAAGTGTTAAATTAGCACCACACAATAATTTCTCCATAATGATGAGTAATTACTAAAAATAAATGATTTTTTTTTTAAATATGTATAAAAGCATCATTATTGCAAATTCTAAAAGTGAGTCTCTAATAAAATAAAAATAATATAAATTATTATAAAAATTTTTTTTATTAAAGAGAATTTTTTAATTCTTGGAACACTCAATGAAAATCTCTAATTTTAGAAATTTCCATTAAGTATTTTAAGAATTAGGAGATCCTCTTTAATAAAAAAAAGTAATTTCTATTATTTTTATTTGATTAGAGATTATGTTTTAGAGTTTGCAATAATCTTATTCATAGTGGACCTGGTTAATCTTCTATTTATATCGATATCCATGTTATATTAACAACACACCAATTTCCATTAAATTATAAAGGTATCTCTGCAATATCTTAACTTCCCCATCCTAAATTATCATGAACAAAAAATAATATTTTATATGAAATGAAGCGTTTTTGTATGAATTATATGTTAAATTAATTCAAAAAAAAAACTGTGTTACATCAAGTATTTCTTTAGCTCAGAGTTTTTTAGGGAGAGATATAACTAAACTTTGGGTTTAGCTTAGGACAGAGAAGTAGATTTGGAGCCCAGCATTGCGAATTGAGATGAGCTTGTCTTTCACTTACCTATCGATTGTTTTGGTCAAGCTTTTTTTATTACTGTCTACGGTTTGTTAGATATGGCTCTGAATCTCAGTTACATTTCATTTCATTGTACGTTGTCAAAATAGTTATTTTCTTTCTTATACTTGGTGAAACCAGAATCGTTTCACCGGTCAATGCATCATGACAAAATTTTATCTTCTCTCCTTTAACGTAACGTCTTTGTAAAAACAGAATGGTTCCCAAAACACTACAGTATAATCTTGTTTGTCACACCTTAGCTCAAAACTACACTATAGTATAATCTTGTTTGTCACATCTTGAAGTTAAACTACACTACAGTATAATCTTGTTTGTCACATCTTCTTTAGTTAAACTGGATCAATATCTGTTGGATTTCTAATTACGAAATATTCTAGACAATATAGTTACATAATTCTGCGGCTTTGATTGATAAATATTAATTAATTTGGGAATATGCTCGCACATACACTGAACCTGAAAAAAAAAAAAAACTTTAGAAAAGTTAAATAAAGCCATCTCGAGACATGCTTTAACAAGGAAATGAGAGATCGTCACATGCTTTTCTCTGGACAAAAGTAGACATTACGTCTCGATGTGAGTATATATTATACAGTATATAATGGAATTTTACACCAGACCAAACGGAATAATTTCCTTACTCGTGAAAGAATATAATTTACGATTATTGAGTCACTTTACATTCTCCCTCAAAATCCGTATGTGTTTTTTTTATCGGAAAAATTAGAATATTTTGAAGTACGTACTACTTAATAATGTAATGCATCATCTACATCATAGACAACAAAATTTTCTAAAACAAAGAGGTACATATTAGCTAAACCTAATAGTATAACAATAAAAAACAAAACAAAGATACATCATCAAGGTACATACATAACAATATATATATATATATATGTGTCATTATATATATAAAATATACATTATATATATTATATATACTAAAGTATAGTCATTAACTCATTACTCATTCTCATTCACAATTATTTTATCTCCTTGCGAGTGATATACTTTCTTTTTTAGCATAACATTTGAAGAGAGTACGATTCACAATCTTTTTTTGTATGCATTTTTCTAAAAGAGGGAGCAAAAAAAAAAAACACCCACACGTCATCTGTACACACTATTTCGTAATTTTATTCAGAAAACGTGTAGGGTATCAAGAAGAGATCGAGAGCCAATAATCAAACCTCACGTGAAGCGAATGCAAACTTATTAAATGAGATATTCAAGTACAATTACGGACCAAAGACTTATTAGTACATGTTACTAGGTCAAAATGACATCCATTAATATTTGGAATAAAAATACTAAATAATTAAAAACAGGAGATAATGAGTGTTTAGGAATTAGGATCGAAAATTATAGGAAGGAGGAATTTGGTAGTAGATACGATGGACCAATAAGGGAAAATCTCTTACCGTATCTCCATTAATGACACTGTCTTGTCTTAAATCTACAATTTGGCTTCACTAATTGGACAGAATCTTACTCCCTTTTTAAAAACAGTCCTCAATACTGTATACTAGTGTATCTCATATATTTACCTATAATAATTATTTAAAAAGTATGAGGAAGCTTACGCGAAGCTCCCGCTCCCGTTGGCATTGGAACATGTGAGCAGAGCCGTGCTCACCCTTATATGAAAAAGGCAATGGCTTCAAGCCCCCATTTTTTCATTAAAATCTAAGGCCCCCATTTTACTAAAATA
>OVBI01003285.1:0-13435 GCA_900406495.1 Sisymbrium altissimum
TCAAAGTTGAATGGCCATACGCCTTGTGATGATCACAGTAAGCCTTCTCGTTGTAGGTGGAGCTGTTGCGAGTTCTGGCGTTCAGATTCTTTCCTCGTCCATCTCTCCACTGTGGTTTGGATGGTCCATCTTGGGACGATCCTGGTGCCACTTGGTAGTTGTGAGCTCCGCCTTTTGGTTCAAATTTTACGTACGAGCNACCTTTTCTTGCCTGTTGAGACATTGGGAGCTGGTGACGCGTTTTTGCCAGATGGCTTCGCTCGATGTTTTTCGTTCGTTTGCTCGAATGTCTTCTTCGAACTTGATGAATCCTGAAGCTCGATGAAGAGCAGCCTGGATTGTCGGTGGGGGATTGAGTGTCATCTCCTCTCGGAAACGATACTCATACCACAGCGACCTTTTGAGTGCCTCGAGTGCAGCTCTGTCACTTACTCCGTCGATCTTTGATTCTACGGCTTTGAATCGATCCATGAAATTTTTCAAAGTTTCGTTCTGGCCTTGGGAGATCGCCTAGAGATCAGCATCGGAGGTTACTTGGTTCATGTACATGGAGTACTGCTTTAGGAATGCCTTAGACAACTGTGAGAAGTTATCGATGGAGTTTCTTTCGAGTTTTGAGAACCACTCGAGAGCATCGTCTTTGAGGTTCTCAACAAAGAGGAGGCAGTAACCTGCATCTTCTTCTTCCCTTTTGAACCTCGACCGCCCCATGGCTATCCTGAAGGAAGTCAAGTGAGCCTTGGGGTCAGTTGTTCCATTGTACGGTCGGATATTCATCTTTCCGGGATCCGAAAGCCTAGTTTTGGTTATTCGGTCCGTGAAAGGAGTTCTCTGAGCCTCTTCGAGAACACGCTCGATTTCAGGGGCGTCACTGGTTGCTCGATGGACTTGGGATTTAACCATTTTCATCTCATCAGCAGTTTCGACCAGCTGTTTGCGTAACTCATCAAGTTCGCTTTCTCCGACTACCCGCTGAACACCATCATTGTGTGCTCGAAGAGCCTCTTCTCGTTCTTGCAAGATAGCGAGTTCTTCGTCTGTTAAGTCATCTTCACGATCCGAGAGATCTACCACATTCTCAGGTCGAGTATCATTGTTTTGACCTTCAGAATTAGGGTTTCCCTCAGCGCGTGTTTCAACGTTGATGGTTGATGTTTCTGAGGGGCGATGCAAGAGAGCTGCAGTAGTAGAGTTGATCCTACGAGAGGACGGTGTTCCGAAAGAACTTCCTCGCGGATCACACCTTGAAACTCCTGATCCTCCTGGAGTAGCAAAATCGAGGCGCTTTCTTAAAAGAGAAGCCTTGGATTCCTTCTCCTTCCTGAGATCTTCGATCTGTTGAGTCAGGGTTTCCGAAAGTTTTTCGTGTTCCTGATTCTTCTTCTCAAGAGCCAGCACAGAGGATCGAAGCTGAGCTATAGTTGTTGCGTCCGTCACATCTCCCTCTGGAAGCTGAGTAGATGCAAGGGGTTCGTCTCCAGCCATAGTTTCGAGGTTTCGAACTAGGGTTTTCGCTTTCAAGAGTAAAGATTTCTCGTATACCCTCCTTCTAGCGCCAAATTGTGGGAACCGGAATCCACCTCAATGTATTTTCGTAAAGTTAATGTGAGGATCCGAGAATCTTGCCAGAGAAAGCAGAAAATAGAAAGAAAGATCGAAAAAGGAAACTAGGTCAAAAAGAGAACGAATTTTTATTACTATAATATGTTGAATCGTTTTCAAATGTGTTCGAATGTGTTAGAATAACGTTACAAGAGGTAGGGATCGATCCCTATTTATACTAAGACATCCTAAGTCCTAAACTCCCTAAGTTTCGATGTGGGACAAAGGTTCTTTCCTTTTTCCGATGATTTTTCCATAAATCTTCGAGGAAGTTTCCAGAAGCTTCCATAAGTCGGTTTCAGCCTTTGTCGGTCCATCCTTCAAGCTCGGCCAAAGTTCATTCCTCGTCTAATGGTTTTATTCGGTTAGTTCGATAGACGAAATGTCGCGATGTTTCGAGGAATTTACGAAAACATCAGTATGTTTTACGAAAAGGCCATAAAGATGAAGAAAGAAGCGAAACGAGACGAAACGAAAAGAGTCAGCAAGCTGGGTCAGTGTTTCCTACCGAGCTGGACAGCATTCAGCATGCTGACCGTCCAGCTCGGTAGCCTGGGTGCAGAGAATGCTGGACTGGCTTGCTCCTAGATNCAACTTGTGGACCCCATAACTTTCTCCTATGAACTCCGTCTGATCTGATTCTTCTTCCATGAGCTTCATAATTGAGTTAAGAACCGTTTCCAAGTGGTTTCATGTTCAAAAGCCTTATGGTTTGAAAGATACACCTCGATCATTGAGCATATATCCTTTTCAGCTCGGAACTCTCGGAAAGTGTCATCCAGCTCGGTTTCCAGGTGGGGAAGGATTCTACGGAGCTGGATGCATCATGCTGTCCAGCTCGGTACCAGATTGGGCAGGTGATACCGAGCTGGATGCATCATGACAGCCAGCTCGGTAGATTTGTACCGAGCTGACTTCTCTGTGCTGTCCAGATCGACGTTCTGTGGCAAGTGCTGGGNCTGACTTCTCTGTGCTATACAGATCGACGTTCTGTGGCAAATGCTGGGCAAAACGTGCATTCAGGTCGTGTGTGTCAGTCAGCTCGGTAGGATTTACTGCCAAAACACCGAGCTGGCTGTCCTGAAAGCCTGGTTGATTGCCTTTTACTCGAAGAATCGTAACTTTCATCGGTTTATCGGAGGAATTTTTCATATGACGAAATGATCAGCTGAACATGATAGAGAGATGTCAGTCAGCTCGGTATCACTAGGAGGTCTTGATACCGAGCTGGCTGTCTTATTTCGTCCAGCTGATCATCCATTGTTCAACGATTTGCGAGTTCATTAATTCCTCGGAAAAACTCTCGAAAGACAGTTTTTCTTACTTTCTTTGCAGAGTTATCGACAGAGTGGTTCGAAATGAACTTTCTCCGNGGAAATTATTTTCGATATTTAAATATTTTAATCGTTAATTCCGGAAGTGTGGGTTTTGACCCCAACACTCTCCCATCAAATTCGAAAGACAGCTTGGGATACCTCCACTCTTCACCTTTGTTTTATCAGCTTCAGTCAACCACCATCAGTCTTTCATCAGCTCGGCGTCAACCAAGTCCTCCACCAGAAATCGGTTTTTGAGTTTTTTGGTACGGAAAAATCGCAAACACGTTTCTTACAAAAAATGGATACCGAAGCAATTTAACTCCTTAATCATGTATTACATTTCTTAGTTACCTCGTCACTATCATACCTGAAACTGACGAGTTGGGGGGCTAAATCTTGGGGTCGAAATCCACATTTCCAGAATTAACGACTAAAATATTTAAATATTAGGAAAACTTTTCATATTTAGATGTTTACAAAAAAAAGAAAAGGATTTGAAAAAATAGTTTAACTTTAACTCCTCCGGATGCCGAGCCAGACGACACTCGTCATCCCGCGTGCATGTTCCACCGAGCCGGACAATGCTCGTCATCCCATGTGCACGTCCCGCCAAACCGGATGATGCTCGTCATCCCGCCTGCATGTCCTGCCAAGCCGGATGATGCTCGTCGTCCCGCGTGCACGTCCTGCCTATCGTCCCGCGTGCATATCCCGCCGAGCTGGACGACGTTTATCATCCCGCGTGCGGTTCCTGCTGAGCCGAACAATACTCGCCGTCCCACGTGCACGTCCCACCAGCACAGCCATTTCCTCTCCATAGTTTGGCCGAGCCAAACGTGCAGGAGGGGAGATCTCAACCGGCACAGCCGGTTTCTCTCTCAAAATGGGCAGAGCCAGACGGTGATGCTAACCATTCATGACCGGCTCAGCCATCTTCTTGTTTTGAAGATAGTAGGTGGAACTGATCAGTCCTTTTTCATCAATCGCGCTTTATTCTTCGTCTTTACGATCATTTTGAGAAATTTCACGATATTTTTGTAAATTTTTCGATGTTTTACAGAAAACATCGTAGCATTTTTATCTATCGGAAACGGTAAAGCATTACCTTAAACGAATCAATGCGTCAAATCAAATCGTCACATGGTAACGTTCTTGCTTCATCCGCTTTCCACTATTTCAAAACTGTAAATGCAGTATATGTATCAAAACCAAATCTTGAATCATTTTCGTCTTAATGTCAATTTTTGCCTAAACTTCTACGAGACTATAACGCCTCGACCGCCCCTACCAGTGAGCCCTCATGTCTTCTCACTAGGCCCATGGGCCGGCACACTGCTATCCGACAGTCGGTGTGTTATCTGGGAGGTTCAAAAGTCATGATATACTATCCCTACAGTCACCACATGACCGTTTTCCATGTTTTGGCCTCACTCACATGGTACCGCAAATGACTTCCCGGTAGGTCACCTATCCTTTGACTACTGCAGCTCAAGCACGCTTAACCCTGGAGTTCTCTCTGTATGGTTGACCGAAAAGTTAAGTGTACTTTGGTGATATAGGTAGCCAAATCAATTCTTTTAACCTCTCTACATAAGTTTCAATATACCAGAAATCGGGATGTTACAATTCATCCTCACTCAAAGAGCGTAACGTCCTCGTTGCGAACCAAGACCAATTCTTAACCGCCTCCTAGGGCCTCTCAGGTCAGCACAGAGATGGCAAACCAGCTCTGATACCACTTATAACTCCCCGACCGCCGGTACCAGTAGGCCCCAATGTCCTCTCACTAAGCTCATGGGCCGGTCCACCCCTATTCGAAGGTCGGTACGTTAACCGAGAGATTTGAAAGTCATGATATATTATCCATGTAATCACCACATGACCATTTCCCATGTTTAAGCCTCACTCACACGGTACCGCGAATGAATTCCCGGTAGGTCACCAATCTTTTGACTACTGCAGCCTCAACACGCTTAACCTTGGAATTATCTCTGGATGGTTGACCGAAAAGATAATTGCACTTTGATAACATAGGTAGCCAAATCAATTCTTTTAACATTTTCACATAAATTTTCATATACCAAAATCGAGATATTACAAAATCACTAAAACTAAAACAATAAACTATTAAACAAAATCAAATGAAATAAATTAATTGGGTGTCAAGAATAAACTGAATGAAAGTTACCAACGTACGCATATCAAGTTTTTTAGCTTTAGTACTTTCGTGAACAGTGAAATCAGTGAAGTGTAATATATTGTGTATATTTTTAAAAATAAGCCATCGTTTTCTATATATTTGATTATTAATCTGTGGCCCCATTCTACTAAAGGCTTTATCTTTTTTTTTTTATCATCTGGAAATGGATTAAGATACTAAAGAGTTACATCACAAGAGTTGATACTGAAGCCCAAAGAAGGGAAACTATGCTGGCGGAATAAACAGATATCCCGGAGTCAAAGCCCTATCAAAGGGAAGCAAGCACTAAAAAGGAAAGAACGATTATAGACCAAAATCCGTTATAAAAACTTTAAAGCTGCAGAATGTCTGAATCTGTTGGAAACTTGAGCACGAGAATACCGTTACTGCCCCCAGCACGCCAACGATAACATCTTTTTTCTCCCGATACAAGATGATGAGACCTCCTCTCCATCACCGAAGACCCATGGCTTCATAACCCGGCAAGTAGAATCTACTGATTCTCATAAACTTCCAGATGCGACGACGAGGGATAACGCTGGATCCGACGAGTTAACGTCTAGGTAGAAACCAAATCGAACCAAGAACACGGAGCAAAGCTTAATCCCTCCAATTAACACCGAGAACAACCAGAAAACGGTGCATAACTAGACCGGAAAACACCCTCAACGAACTCCGACAAAGTGGAGACAAAAGCAGCTCTAAGGCAAAATACCAAACAAGTAGACTAAAGATCGCAATCCTAGAGAAACCAAAAGAACTAAACAAACAAAAGGTAAGAGTGAGGATAGCTCTAAGGCCGGCGCACATGACAACCATACACGATTCCGTTGCAATAGAAACTAGAGAACTCAACCCACCAGCAAAACCAACAACAAACACCTCACCACTGCTATATGCTAAAAGAAGATCCAAATCTAAAAATGGAGGCAACATCAACAGAAGGAAAGAGGCCTCACCACCGGTACCAACCGCAGAGCACAAACAAAATACAGAGGCACTTCACAGATCCAAGAACAAACTCAAATCTGGGACGGAACACAACAGCCACCCCCAAACCCACACAGGAAGGAGAACCCGACTGCAACGCGAACCACTATCTTCCACACATCTGCGATAAACAGCCACCGTAGATCTGAAAGATCTTCAACCATGGAAGAAGAAAACTTCAATTGAGACATAAAGCAGAGACTAGGAGAGGTAAGGAAGAAACATTAAAAAACACAAGAAAAGGGCACGACGCCGGAGAGAATCTCCGAACACCGGCCAAACAGAGACTGAAATTGAGATCCCCTTTTGACGCAGCTGGAGAGAGAACCAAGGAAAAAAAAAAAGGACCAGCAACTAAAAATGTTTTATGATTTATGATTTTTTTTTTTTTTTTTTTTTTTTTTTTTTTTTTAAAAAAGGCTTTATCTTATAACACACTTACGTGGTATGATACCAAATCTTCTTCTGATATGATAGAAATTTGGCTTAAACTTTTAAACTATTAAATTATCCTCATTCATTTCTCTTTAGACACTAGATTTCTAAATGTAGTTAGCTTTTTTGCATATGGTGTTCAAATATAAGAAAAGTTTCCAACCTTTTCTTCACCTAACTTACACGGTTACTTTGCCATTGGTCTTGTTTGTCCAACCTAAACCAGAGCATGTGAAATTGATCGCTATAATTATTCACACTCTTTTGATGTAATTGAACTATAGGATTTGATTTGCGAGTAATTTTAATCAGACATCTCTAAAACAAGAATATTAAAAAACTAACGTTACACTTAAACATAACTAAAACCATATAATATTGAACCTTTTTCATAAGAGTATTATCAATTCTAATCTTATCCAATCTCGCAAAACCTTATGAACTGAGTTAGATTATGAACTCGAGAAGCGTCAATATAAGAAATAAGTAAATCCCTGCCCTACGAATACTAAAAAAATATCGACGAACGAACCTAACTCACCATAAACTTGAGAACTCGCTTTTACTCCTGCCGGAGAATCGATCGTCGTTGTTGACGACGGAGAATCGATCGTTGCTGTTGTCAACGGAGAACCAATCAGTTGCATTCTAGTTCACCGTCGCCAACTCAAATACGAAGGTAAGATTTCGAATTTCAAAATCTCAAATTTGTGGTAAATATCATAATCCATGGAAAGGAATAGTTTTCAATTGTTTTATGACTCTTTTAGTTTGTTTTCAACTAATTTTGATTAGATATCTATTAGTTTTGAAAATGATTTTTGTTTTGTTTTGAATATAGATTTTGTTTTGTTTTGAATATAGATTTTGTTTTGTTTTGAATTTTTTTGGTTCTTTATAAAGGATTTATGATGGATTTTGGAAAAATTTATGTAAATCTCGTAACAAGATTAAATCTTTCTATTGTTATATCTCATTTGATGATTTTGGAAACCATTCATGGTATTTTAGAAAAACTGATTGAACAACCTGCACAGCGGAAGAGTGGAGAACCTCAAAAGGTATTGTTTTACTTGTGATTGATTGTATTATAATTTCATATTCGAGAAGAGTTTCAGGAAAAGAAAGAAAAAGTACTAAATGATTGTGTAACCAATATTCTTTGTCACAAGGGGACAAAGAAGATGGGGTGAATGACCTAATGGATGAAAATGCTGAGAATCTAGAAACATCTCACACAAAGACTCCACTTGAACCTGAAGAGGTATCATTAGTTTGTTATTTCTCCTCATTGTCTTCATTTTCGGGAAGGCTTCCCAGCAAATAAAATAAAAAAGTTATGAAATGATTGTGTAACCAATATTCTTTATCACATAGGGACAAAAAAGATGGAGTGAATGACCTAATAGATGAAAATGCTGAGAATCTAGAAATATCTCACAAAAAAAACTCCACTTGAACCTGAAGAGGTATCATTAATTTGTCATTTCTCCTTATTGTCTTTATTTTCGGGAAGGGTTTCCGTAAAAAAAAAGAAAAAGTTACTAAATGAGTGTATAACCAATATTCTTTGTCACAGGGTGACAAAGAAAAAGGAGTTAATGACCCAATAGATGAAAATACTGAGAATGTAGAAACAGCTCGCAAAAATACTCCACTTGAACCTGAAGAGGTATCATTAGTTTACAATTTCTCTTCATTGCCTTCATTTTCAGGAAGGCTTTCCTGAATAAAGAGAAAATGTTCTCCAGTAAATCGGCATACATAAAGTCATCGTCTATATCCAACTCTGAAGCATTGTTGTTTATGTCAGTAAGAAACTCCCATTGAGACTATGCATTTGTTTCCCAAATGCCACAATTGCAGTATATTATCATATTTTCCGAATTCCAAACATCAATCGAATGGAATTTCCAGGCTGATTTGAATTCGGCACAGTCTGAGAAATTCACGGCGCTAATCGGATTAAACTGACACCATGGTTTAAGGAGAGATCCATTGAAGGGAGATATTCAATTGAAGGGAGAGATTCGATTGAAGGGAGAGATTCGACCACGACAACGAGTTTCGACCACGACGATGGCGATAGATTCGATTAAAGAGATAGATTCGACAGCGATAGATTCGAGGACGGCGAGACTCGACGGTCAAAACTAACGAGGTCAATATTTTAGTTTTGACCTTTTTGATAGTTTTGGGGAGGAGGGGAAAAAAATCATTTGACCTATTTAATGAAACATTTTAGTCTTTTTCTCCTTCCCAAAATATTTTAGTCATAAACACCATTTCTCTAGAATTATTTAGGTGGACAGTTTGTAAAGATTTGAAAAAAAAAAAAAAAAACAGGACTAAGCTAGAGTAGTATTTTAATTTTATGATTAGAAATCTGATTTACTAAGACATAGAAAATACTAATGTTATTATTTTAATTCTAAAATAAATAATATTTAGTGAAAAGAAAGTAAATTATGAGAAAAAATCAGAACATCATATTTTGATTAAAATCTATAGAACTAAACAAAAATTATTAACTTTAAATATACCAAAATAATAAATAATAAAATTAAAATAATAAATATTAATGTTAAACCAATAAAATCATTTACATATATATATAGATATATATATATATATATATATATACATCTCAAATATTCACATTTGTAAATATAACTTATCCAAAAAAATAAATATCATATTCTTTTTTAAAAGAAATCAGACAAAATTAAAAATAAAAATCTTTCATCTACTATAATTTTTTTTTCAGAGTCCAGTACATAGATTAAGTTAATTACAGTAAAAATTTGACTTATATAAGACCACATAATGTTTTTTGTAAGATTTAGTTTTTAAGTATTTTGATAAGTTTTATAAGAGTTTATAAAATCTGGGTAATAAACCCTACTCCCATGGATTCTTAGTGGGATTGCAAAGAATCCGGCACGTAATCTGAACTCATTGGCATTCAAGATTTCATATACATAGACTACATTGAATTTGACTTATATAATACCTTATAAAATGTTTTATAAAACCTTATAAAATATTTTTTACAATGATTTTGATGAGAAAAATAGGTTTTGGATATATGTTTGATGTTTTAACTGAAAATGTGTTTTCAAGGTTTTTAATTCTCTACTATTCATTTTAATTTAGGTTCATAAACCCTTATAAAAATCAAGTAATAAACTACTAACAAATTTTATAAACTATTATAAAATATCTAATATATCCCATATACTAATTATAAACCCTTGTAAATCACAGTTGTAAATACATCACATATTCAAATTTATAAACTCATGTAAAATAGCTAATAAATTATAAATCAATAATGATTTTATAAGGCTTTATAAAATTTTCTAAAGGCTTTTGTTTTGATGAAGTTTTATAAAGTTATTTTTATAAGATTTTATAAGGCTCTGCTTGATGAAGAAGGCTAGCAGTAGCACAATATTATTCAGCTCGATCCTTATACAAAACTAAGAATCATATCACGTCAGAATCTCTGCAATTTTTATTTTGAAATCATTGGTTTTATAGAGGGTTTTAGGGATTTTGATAAGTTTTAGAAAAGCTTTTTAAAAGCTGGATAATAAACCCAAAAACACGAATTTTTAGTTTTTAGCAAGCCAAAGAATTTGACTTATATAAATTCTTGTCTGAATCAAGAATTTATATACTTTAAAGGTTTTATAAGGCTTTATAAAGTTTTCAACAGTCTTTTGTTTTTATAATGTTATGTAAGGCATATACATCTGCTTAATGAAGAAGGCTAACACAATCTTATTTGATCCGATCCTTAAACATAACTATGTGATAAAAATTGTAATTCCAAGATTCATATCACGCAAAAATATCTGTGATTTTTTATCTTGAAATCGTCGATTTTATAAACTTTTTTAGGGATTTGATAAATTTTATAAGAGCTTTATAAAATCTGGGTAATGAACGCTATAGACGAATTTTTAGCATTTGGTAAGTTAGAGAAGTGGGATTACAAAGAATCATGCATGAAATCTAGTATCATTGACATTCAACACTTCATATACATAAATTACATTGATTAACACAAAAATTTGACATATATAAATAATCCCGCAAAGAATCCAGCGAATTCATCTTCAAAATCTGACGAGATTGCGAATTCTTTCAAAGTCATGAGATGAGATTGATAACAGTGAGGTTGATAACGATGAGATAAGATTCTGGTAAAGAAAGATGAGATGACGACTTACCACGACAAAAAAAAAAAAAAAGAAGAAGAATAAGACGGTGAAAGAAAGGGATAATTTTCATATTAATCATACAAAAAGTGTAAATCGAAAATGGACTTCAATAAAGTGCAAAAATGAATAAGTGTATGCATAAAAGTGTATTTTTGTAAATCTTCCATAATGATTTTGGATGAATCAATAATTTTATTATGATTTTAGTTAAAATAGTCTATAATTATATCTAAAATCATGTGATTTGATTTTTTTTTTTAACTAAGAAAATCTTCATAAACACCTTTAAATCACAACAAATCTCCAAATATTTACTATTTCAATTCCTAGATTCATTGACTTCTACTTAATTTCAGAATGTTACTTTTGAAAATGTAATTTAAATATATTTCAAAATATTAAATGCCAAAAAGCAAATGATAGTTCATAGAAAATGAACATCTGTATTTAATTAACATATATGTGGTTGAATTTTATTCAAATTATAACATTTGCTTTAATTTATTTTCAATGTATTTAAATTAACAAATATGTGGTTGAACTTAATTCCATATATAACATTTGCTTTAATTTCTCTTCAATAAGTTTATAAAATGTATATGAATATTTATAATTTTTTATCAAAGTTCCCCTCATTTTTTTTGTTCTGAAATACTGATTTAAAAATAAAATAGTTGACAAACATGAAAATTATAAAATAAATTTATTGTATGAAGTTATCATAAATCAGCTTTGACTAAGCTAATTAATTTATAGATAAAATCTAATATAACACGTTAACTTTATATTAGCTTTGAGTTAGAAAATTTATATGTAGTAATTCATTATACAAAAATTCCAGTATTTAAATCAAAATGCAAGTCATATGATTACTTAAAGAAAAATTCACTAAATAACCAAAAGGGAGAGTCAAATTAGGTCTTTAGAAAGAAAGAAGAGAGAGATAAGAGTAGAAAGAGAGTGGATATGTAGAGTTTGGGTTATTAATTTAATAATTTTATTTTATTTTAGTTATACCATATAATATCTCATTACTTAAATCAGTTTCCAGAAAAATAAATCATAAGTTACTATATAAAACATATCTTACTATTTTTTCTAGGGAAAATTTCATATTAATACACTACATTAACTTTAATTAGAAATTTAGTATACCATCTTTTTTATACCAACTTAATACATTAGTTTATTTTTTTCATAACAATAACTCAATTTTTCAACAGTACTCATTTAACACCACATATTTTGTGTGACCAATTTATTGGGCCAGTGGACCCATACCAAAATTAGTCAAAAAATGAAAAAGAAATAAAATATGGGCTTTAGTTGAAAGCCTTTAACTTAAAAGAGGAGATAGGGAGTTTGTCCCACATTCATTTGTAAAAAGGCTTTAATTTTTTCTTTTATCTTAATTTTTGTAAAAATGCTCCAAATTCATCAATACTAAAGAACCATTTGCCAACATTTCTATCTACTTGATTTACATCTCTTACCTCATTCTTTTTCTAAAATTTTTGCATAATTATCCAAAAGCCTTCTCGATTCTTTGTGTTCCCATACTAATCCCTTCCTCCAAATATTTATATTTACAAATATTGACAATTTTTTTTTTTTTTTTTTGAAGTTTTGCATTAGAAGGATGTGGGAACCGGAATTCACCTCAATGTATTTGTGGAAAGTTGTTAATATGAGGAATCGAGAATCTTGGGAGAGAAAACGAAATAAGAAAAAGATCGGAAGATCGGAAAATGAATCTTGGGCAAAACCGAAAAAGGAAAGAAGAAATCGAAAAGAAAATGTTATTGATTTTATTGCTAAGTCTCGAAAGATTGTGAATTTTCTTACAAGGGTTAAGATTGATCTATATTTATACTAGACAACTTAAGTCCTAGACAGCCAAAGTTTCAATGCGGGACTTGCGTATTTTCTTTTTTTCCACCGTCTTTCCATTAAATCCTCGAGAATCTTCCAGAATCTTCGGTAGGTTGGTTTGGGCTTTAGGTCGGTCCTTCCACCAGCTCGGCCAAATTTTCATCCTTCGTCTTCTGGTTTAGCGGTTTTCCTTGGTTTGTTTTCGATAAATACAAAGCGTTGGGATGTTCCGAGAGCTTTACGAAAACATCGATAAGTTCGCGGGAGGTTTCCGAAGACGAAGAAAGAAGCAGGATTAGACAAGATGTAGGATGTCGTCCAGCTCGACACTCCTTGGTGATAGATAGTGCCGAGCTGGTCACTCTATTAAATACTAAGTAATTCGCAGGGAAAGTTGTGTTTTTGCCCCTCCCAGACTCTCTGGAATACCTACATATAATTTCATTCCACCAAGATTAGAAATACCCAAACATTGTCTAATTTCCTCTTTAATATCCCCTGATACCTTATGTCCAAACTGTAAAGATGATTTATCAAAGTTTTTTTAAGGATTTTCAGTAGCACGCTATATTAATCTTTGTTTGCTTGACAGAAAAAGATATTATCATCGGCAAAAAGAAGATGTGAAATAGCTGGACTCTTTCTTGCTATTTTTAAACCTATTACCAATTTTTCTTGACAAAACGGTTAATTGACCAGACAAAAACATGCTCTCCCATAATATGTTCTGTTTTAAAAAAGGGAGAATTGCTATAATAGTCTCAAAAAGTTGAAAAATTATTAAACTA